>CABHPH010127326.1:0-12450 GCA_902168325.1 Peromyscus nudipes
CGGAGGAGGACACCAGAATGCTGTGTGGTCACAGATCGGGGTCTTCGAAGGTCTGAACGTGAACTCCGGCACCTTCGCAGAACACTTCTTAGATGGGGAAAGCCCATTTTTGAGAACAGAAGAGAACTTTTGCTGTTTTCCAACGTCATCATCAATAATTGGGATCTGCATTTCCTCCTTTATTTATTCAATAAATATTTAACACCATTATGTTCCTGGCATGCCATTAGACCCTGGGGAGAGCTACAAAGAACTTAGAGGGCTGGGTTTTTCCCCCAAGGGGGGCATAGAGGAAACAATTATATCTAATTGTTTTTAACACGGAGCAGAGTGTTAAACTCTGATTCCACCCTGCCGTCTTGGTCACCAGGGGAGAAGGGGCCATGGATACCTCTTGAAGTCCATGGCCATGTGACCACTCCAACCCTTTCTGGGCTCTCTTCTGTCTTCCCATGGCCTTGGAGTTTATCGGACAGGGAGACTTGAGGGACAGGGCTCAAGCCCCTCCGACCAGCCATTGCTCTCTGATGGTCTGTGATTTGATGAATCACAGACTGTTTCTTTCACTCCCTGTATTGCCAGAGACGATTCCTTTTTTCACTTGTGCTGAGAACTCTTAATACATGGAATTAATTCCCAGTTTGAGGATGCTGGTGTGCACAAACATTTCCTGAGAGAGCTCTTGCTCAGCTTCCTGGTAAAACGCTGCCTGGCTACTACTGTCCAGGTAGTTGCTGTTCCATGCAAAACCAGGAGGCTGTTCCTTCATCCTTCTAACTCAGAAGAGATTCTCAATAAATGTGCCTCCTTCATCCTTCTAACCCTGAATAGATTCTCAATAAATGTGCCTCCTTCATCCTTCTAACCCTGAATAGATTCTCAATAAATGTGCCTGACTCTATGAACAAGTAGTGATTGAAATGCCCGGGGTCGTGAGCTTAGGCCAGTGTGCACTGACAGCCTCGATTGATGAAGGCTGAATATGGGAAGCTGGTGACTGGAGATGGAGGGTAGAGGAGATCCTTGAAGGGAGCCGTGGTTTTTTTTCTAGGAATTATGTATGGTTTGGACCATGATCAGAGACTCAGTTCACGCTGCGGGGGCTTGTTTTAGTATTGTGTGCAGAATATATGTTGGGATCTCAGGGAAGCCTGTAGAGCAGGGCTTCCCAAATTTGTTTGCACATTTGAGTCATCTGGGGATTCTCTTAAAAGTTCCCAAGGCTAGACCATTACTCTCCAGTATGGAATAAATACTAATTTGGAAGTTCCTCTGGGGATAAATAGTCACGTAATTGTCATAAGGAGTATGCAAGGTAGTTGTAGATAACACACCCAAAACCTTCAGGTGGAAAGCCTGCTGGGCAGGCGGAGGGATTCAGAGCTATTTCTGTGCTGGAGTTTTTCTTTATTTCAGCCCTGTGGCTAGGGCTGCCCTAACAGGACAGGGAATATCAGCTTTGGCAGTGAGGAAGAGAAAGGAGGGCGCTTCTTTTGTCCTTTAACTCAGTTAAGGATGCTCACATGATCCTGTGGAGTCATTGGTGGGGTGGATCCGTATGTAGGGAACTTGACTGTTCGTTGCCCTTAAGTGGATGCGTGTGTTTGTAAAACAGATAAGTAGCTGGTTATCCACTGGCTTTCTTTTTCTTTTCTTTCCCCACCTCAGGGCTCAGGGCTGAGCATGATGAGCGGAAGCAGACCCCTCAGGATAGAAATTCTCAGCCTCACTTCTTATTCTTGTGTCTTTATGCCCCCTGCCCTCATAACAGCCATGCTGACTATCCCTGTGTGTGCAGATCAACACACAAATGAGCCATTTTATGTGGGCATTTTCGTACCCCAGGGTCTTGTGGAGCAGTGAGGTATTGCTCCGCTTAGGGTGGGTGAAGGTACTTGACCTCAGTCCCTCCTGGTGCTCTAGGTGCTTACGCACCAAGGCCAGCTGCTGCAACAGCCTCCCCTCTCTGGTAATCACCACCCAGACAGACCACGTGGCCCTTATTGGTAGTCTCGGGGTTGCTGTTTCTAATCAGTTTATTTTTATTGAGTCTATTCTGTGCTATTTTGGAGGTGGAGACAGAATTACTTAGTAAACCTTCCATGAGCTGCAGCCTAAGCCCTTTTCTTTCTCTTCCGCAGTGTGCCATGCCGAGCTGAACGCCATCATGAACAAGAATTCGGCTGATGTGAAGGGCTGCAGTATGTACGTCGCCTTGTTCCCATGTAATGAGTGTGCTAAGCTGATCATCCAGGCAGGTAGGAACCAGGCCTTCCCATTTGTCACATTTGCATGGGGGGTCTGCTCGTCAGCAGCTCCGCGCAGGTGTGTTTGATCTGAAGTTGTTATTGTTTAGATCTAAATTAATTGCACTATCAACTTTGCAGGCTATTCCCCGTGTTTTGTTTTTGAGTGGTGCCAGGTAGTCTAAGACTAATTGCATCCTCTGTGATTCTTAGCATGTTTTTAATTTAGTTTGCAACTTCTTAAACTGCAAGCTGCCAAAAAGGAACACAGGCATTGCATATAATTACTGTCAATTTACCATTCTCTGACATATTGTGCATAGATTAGGCGGGGAGGGAGCGAAATGAACTTCTGTCAGAAACAAGGTCAGCTGGGAGTCTGTATATCAAATTTTAATTTCTATCTAATACGTGGCAGATATCTGAGGATCTAAGCATCTCTTTGCATAGAAATACCATGAGACTCCAATGTTACTCCGAGCTTCCCTTTTATTATTGTCACAGCCGCCGTAAACCCACCAAGTTGTGTTCCGTATATCGCACCTGTATTTGAACTGTCCCATCCAAGAGTGAGCTGCGCTTTATCTCCATAAAGCTCTCAGTTTGAGATGTAAAGACTTAGCATGTTTAGCCAGATGTGTGGGCTGAAGGGGGCTGTTTATCACGAACCCCCCCCCCCCCCCCCGTTTCAGAGCAGAAGTCGGCTGATAGCTGACCACAGCCGTGGGTGCCCCTGAAACTGCTGCCATTAACCTATCTTTTGGGGGTGCTTCCTTAGCTGGTCACAGGCGAAGAGGTTGGCAGTAGGTGCATGCCCAGAGCAGTGTGTGGGCTCATCCCTTCCGAAGCGGGTACAGAGCAGCCCTGAGGAGAAGGCGCTTAGGAATCCTGGCTGAGCTTCAGGCTGCCTAGGGAGACCGTGAGGCAGATCTGCCCTCCACACGGATAGCTGAACTTTTCTTGGATGCCTAATGCTGCTGACCTCTGGACTGGCCAGCGCCCTCCCTCCACTCCTCTTGAGCTGAGTAGTTGCTTTGTGAATAAAGAATAGTTGCTTACCTGCCCATAAAGAAAATTTGTTAATTAGATCAAGGCTTGACGGCTTGACATGTTTTCACTTTTCACTTGTATATTAAAAAAAAAATAAAAAAAAATCCATAAAGACTGGAAGGCAGATTAAATACAGTCCCCTCTGCTGTCCTGGGAAGCCGTAGATGAATAGTTCAGTGACTGGACATTGTCTGCACGCTCACTCGAGAAAGGTAATTAATCATAGGCGCGGGGCTCTCTTTCTCTTGCCTGTCTTTTGAATTTTGTTGTCCGTGCTTATTTCCACTCTTTTACCTTTCCAGGTATAAAAGAAGTCATTTTCATGTCAGATAAATACCACGACAGTGAGGAGACAACGGCCGCCAGGCTCTTGTTTAAACTGGCTGGGGTTACGTTCAGGTAGGTCCGGGAACTGGTGTAGAAATGGACGCGGTGTCTTTGGAATGTGACAGCATATGCCCCTAAAGATGATTTTAGGTATGGAGTAACGACAAAAATATCTGGAGACAGCCCGTTTAATGGTTATATTTTAATATTAGTGACTTCCTGAGGCTGAGGCTAATTATGCAAGTAGCAAGAAATTTAAAAATTTACCACTTTTGTGCTGGCCCTGCCAAGCAAGCCTTTATAAATCTTGCATATGTAAAGGGCTCTGGTGGAGATAGTTTAGGATGAAAGCGGGCCGCCAGGGTGAGACACCAGGAATTCTTTCCTGAGCAACATTTTGAATTAAGAGAGGGAGCCCTTGCGATGTCTGTGATTATCTTCGCAGAGTGAAGATCACGTTTGACTTGTTCGTTTTTTGCCATCTTTTATGAGCAGCAGAAAACTGTTTTCAGACCGGGAAGCTTTGCAAAGTGTTAGCGGTGTTTCTGGCCGGCGGTGATAAGGCTTGCAGGACGGGTGACTTGCCCCGTGGGTTGTCGTCTTAGTTAGAGATGTGGGGTAGTTTCTTTGTTTTCTGAGACAGGGTCTCTGTACGAATAGGCTGCCCCTGAGTTTGCTGGGTAACCCAGGCTGCCTCCTGCCTCAGTCTCCCGAGTGACACCGCCCACCGTGCCCAGTTGGAAACATGATTTTTACATGATGCGTGTCTTGAATTATTGTGCCTTGTGTGCTCCTAGGTTGTGGTCTGTTGCTTTAATAAAACACTGACTGAAACTAACTTGGGGAGGAAAGGCTCGGTTTGGCTTACGGGTTACAGTCTAGCACCCTGGAAGCCAGGGCAGGAAGTAAAGTCAAAACCTGGAGGCAGGAATTGAAGCAGAGACCATGGAGGAACACTGCTTACATGCTCTCTTATTTACTTGTTTGAAAAGGTCCCCAAGTATCTTCAGTTAGGGTAGCCTTCGGAGAGCTTGATTTAGAAAATCCCCCTGCCCCCACTTCCACAAGTTGTCTTTCTATAGTTCAGATGCAAAAGAAAATGTGCTGTGTTTGCTTTTGGAGCAACTCAAAGTTGGCTGCAGCGATTTCCTAGAAAATAAGATAAATATGATGGGGAAACTGTAATCGGATATCATGGGGTGCTGCTAACTTGTTAGAAATCCTTTGACTCCCGGATAATTCATGAACTCGGATAGTTGAAGAACACACAAGCCGAGCCACCCCATGCATCGATCTTGTCTTAGCCTCTTCTGCTCTGTGTTCCTCTCCGTATGGGGCACTATAATTGGCTCCTATAGAGATAAGATATCAAGCGAATCCCAGGATATTTCTTTTCTCTGCCCTGGAAATACAGTTTAAGCTGAAATAAACAAATCACTTTAACTACTCGTTGGATAATTCCTGTATATATTTTGTTTTTCATGTTTAGAAAATTCACCCCCAAGTACAGCAAGATTGTCATTGACTTTGACTCAATTAATATCCAGCCGAGTCAGAAGCTTCAGTGAGTTCCGTCTCGTTAAGTCCCAGAAGAAGAGGGCTCCTCTCCTCTCAGAAGCCCCTGGTGCCTTTCATCTTGAAGTCGCACATAACTTTTTAATAGCCGGCGCAGCACACGTAGACCTTGAATCTTCTTTCCCGTCTCCACCATCCCACGGATCTACATCTGTTTAAGCTGTTGCTTTAGTTTGATTTGGAACCCAAGGGCCCGCCTGCCCACGGGGCTGGAGTGAAGGTCTTTCTGCCTTCGCCGACCGTCTGGCTGGGGTGAGGGTTAGGACAGTGTCGGCTCTCTGTCACCCACCGAATTCCAACAGCCGCTCCTTCGCTAGGACACACACATAATTGCTTTGTGTGCTTAGCAGACTCACAGTGATGTGAACATCTGGCCCAAATGAAGCATACCCTGTCACGCCAGGACCACGTGGGACGGAGGCAGGAGAGCCTTGTCTGCAGAGTTGAGGGGAACTGTCACCCACCTACCCAGAGAGGGTCGAGGGTGACACAAGAGTTCCCCCCAGAAGATCAAACCAGGAATACCCTCTCAGTTCGTGCCTCCCTGCCTCACACACAGCCCTGGCACGCTCTCCCTCTGGAGGGTGGCCACCCCTGTGGTTCCAGCCTCTTATCCTTGGTTTGTTGGCCACACGGCACTGTTAAATTTATCCGAGTGATAAGTGGTTCCTAGAGGAGGCAGCTTATCCCTCCCCCTAGACCAGGCACTGTGTGGTGACAGCTGGAGTTTATGGATGGGTGGCGTGGGGGCATCCCTCTCCCCAATCCCATTTCCCCCACTGTGTGGAAACATGTCACTCATGCTCTTTGTGCCAACGTGGTTCGTTTCCAAGGGCGCCCCACAACCAGAGAATGCATTCATTCCCGTCCTGTAAGAGAACTGTGGGAAAGCCTGTGTACTGGAGGTGGTCTGTTCCAGACCCGCTGGTGACTGTCCCTCATTTGTGCCTTCAGCCACACAGGCAGCCGCGGCTCAATGTGGCTGGCGGGGGTGCTCCGCTGTGAGCTTTGATTTTAGTTCCATTTAACTTCTGTTAAACGTGCTCGGTGCCTTTGATAAAATGGTTTCTTTATCTTAAAGATGATTACCTTTTAGGGTGCTCTTATTTTTTTTCATGAGTTTTTATTTCGTCTCTGAGTTTTTTTTTTTTTACTCTGTATTCTGGGGCATTTTGTCATTTTGCTCTTTACCGATATTATTAAAGTTTTATTAAAATCTACCAGTGCCAAAACATGATCATTTTTGTATTATTATATATGCTCGGCTCTCTGCTTGTATTGTTTCTGTGTTGTCTGCAAAGCACGTTACGCAGGTTTGTGCTCAGAGTGTATCGGAAGTAGTGACGCCATGTTCTTTCCAGGATGGGGGAGGGGTGCTTTTTTCTTTTTAATACATTGTAGTCCTCTAAAATTGTGTATGTGGGGGGCTGGAGGGGGGCCCCCGGCGGGCGGCTGGCAGTGTGTCCCGTGCCACAATGCACCTGTAGAGGCAGAAGAGAACTTTTTGGCCGTCGGTTCTCTCCTTCTACCTTGTTCTGAGGCAGGAATTTCTCTCGTCGCTCGTCTTTGCTGCTGTTCTGCAAACCACCCAGGAGCTTCACATGGATGCTGTCACGTCCAGCTTTTCGCGTGAGTTCAAGGGCCTGAACTCAGGCTCGAGCAAGTGTCTGTACCCACCGAGCCATCTCCCTGGTCTGTGGTTCTTTATGGCCGGATTTCATGATAGGAGAAGCTCTGTTGCTACCCAGTTTCCATACCTGTGTCTGGTTAGCCCATCTGAAAGGTTGGAGACTATTCCTTTCCATCACACTTTAGGCCCCTAGCCCGTCCACTCTCCTCTTTCTCCATGACCCTCTTTCGTTTTTCTTGGTTTATTTCTCTTCTCCTTGCTCCTGGTTTGCTCCAAAATGTGTATGACAAAAGGAAAGTAGAAGAAATCAGAAAAGAGACAAAGACAGAAAATACAGTCTCATTTTCTGTTGCTGCGAGTTGTAAGCCCTGTTCTCAAGCAGTAATTTTCGTGTGCTGTTTGCAGATCGGTCTAGGGGCTAGTAAGTCACTAGTACGTTTACTTGATTTTGATACTGTTGTTTTGTCTCAGCCTGTTACGTTGAATGGTAGTGAAAAACCACATCTTCCTTTTTCTCTCGGAGGAAAGGTATGCAGGTGGTGGCTGAGTTGTTTGTGGAGTGCTAGTTCCGTGGATGTTGGCGCACAGGCCTCCACCACTGCACTCTTGCTGAGCCTGGATTCCCAGTGACTGGATTGCAGGTAATTAGGTCTTCGTTTCCGCCATCACTCCAAGAGGAGTGTAATTGTCCTGTCCCGAGGATTCTGCGGATGTCAGGGCTCCTGCTAATAGAGGGGTGCTTTGAACTGTTGCCTTTGGGAAGAGCAGTCCAGAAGGAGGGTGTCCCGAGCACTCCTTTGCCTCGCAGGCATGGCTGGATAATTGTGGCGAAGGGAGGCTGTATCTGAGAGCCGCTGTGGCTGCCTGTCGTGGCTAATAGATGACAGTGAGGAGGCCATCTTTCACTGAACCGCTGGCAGGACCACATTAAAAGGCAGCTGTTCGAGGGAAATGGTAAGGCACCGTTTTCCCGACATCTTACACATCCCCGCCCCCTCTTGCATATGTCCTTAAAGCCTTCTGGAGTCCAACAGGACCTCACAATGAAGATGATCTAACTTATTAGCCACGTTCCCTAATTGCACGTGAAGCAAAATAAGACAAGCCAAACCAGAGAGGGGGGAAAAAAACTCGTTAATAAGAACAGGCTCCTGTGTCCAGTGATCTGAAATTCTTAGGTGCCAGGGATAGCTCTTCATCTTCCAATGTCTGTATCTACCAGAGGATGAAAAATATCCAGGATGAAGCCAAATGCAGAGGCAGACCTGTATTCCCAGCACTTGAGAGGTTGAGGCAGGAATACGACAAGTTCAGGCCCACCCTAAGCTACGCAGGGTGACTAAAAGTGGCCCACGCCTTTAATCCCACCACTCTCTTGAGTTCCAGGCCAGCCCAGACTACACAGGAAACCCTGTCGGGGGTGGGGGTGCGTGATAAGTATTTGCAAAGGTGTCCAAGGAATTCGGGGAGAAGACTGCTTTGCTTTTAGGACTAGACAGGCTTTATTATTTGTAGGTGATGTTTTTAAAAACAGCAAGGCCGCTCTAGAAATGGTAGCTCTGTAAGTAATGAGCAGGGCAGCCTGCCTTAGGCTCAGTGGCAGGGCTGGAACTGGAGAGAACTTTGCACACCCATGTCATCTGGGAATGTGGTGACGAGCTGTGCTGAGCCGCAGAGATGCAGGCACAATGTCCCCAGGCCCAGTGCTTTGGGACCTGATGACATTTATAGGGAAAGACGTCATTTACATGATGATCGCCAACGTTGACCTACGTGAAAACTGCTCTCGAGTTCTAGCCAGTGCTCCTTCAGACCTGCCGATGGAGTAGTTAGTATAGCACCCTTCCTTCTGAGAGGAGAGGATGAGTCTCCACATGTTTACCGAGTGCTGACCATGGGTTGGATTCTCTAACACTACCAACTTCGGTTTCCAACGCACTGTGATGCCCGGATACCAGAGCGTGAGCCTGATGAAGCCGTCCTCTTCATAGAACTGAGTGATGGGCGTCAGGCACCTGAGTCATGGCCTTGATAGTGTCTGCGGTTGGTGCTGCCATCCCCCACAGCCAGGTCACTCTGTAGAAGCCAGGCTCTCAGGAAGGTCAAAGACTTTGAAGAGTTCCCGTCTTTGATGAAATGGAGTTTGGTATTTCCAGAGAAGATTGGGAGAGGGGTCCTTTTGTTGATCAAGGGAAAAGGCGTTATCTGCTCATGACAAGGGAGGGAATTGCTTCGTGGAGCCCAGGGAGCTCTAACCTGGAGCCTTACACAACAACTTTGCCCTTTGTGTTCATCAGCTACCGAGTCTCCATTCAAGCACTGTGTTCCCTCACAAGCCAGGTCCACATCTTGCTTGCTGCCGTTCCTTTTCATTGAAAAACAATAACAACAACAACAACAAAACCCTCTTGAATATGTGTAGCATAAGACTTTGTCATCCTCACCGTCTTTAAGCTCGGTGGTACTGATCTCAGTTCTGTTGTTCAGCCGTTGTTCCATCCACCTCCAGAATGAGTAGTTTCCAAGTTGCAACTCCATATCCCCTTATTAACTAACTCCCTCTTCTCCCTGGTCCCTGGTAACCACCACGATAATTTCTGTATGACTTTGACTACCCCAGATACCACCCTGTAGTGGGAAGGTTTCTCTGGTGCCACCCCGGCCCCACAGTCCCTCAGCCGCTTATAAAATAGTCACTCAGAGGCTCAGTGTTATTTATAACTGCTTGGCCATTAGCTCAGGCTTATTACTGACTAGCTCTTTTTTTTTTTTAAGATTTATTTATTTATTATGTATACAGCATGTATGACTGCAGGCCAGAAGAGGGCACCAGATCTCATTACAGATGGTTGTGAGCCACCATGTGGTTGCTGGGAATTGAACTCAGGACCTCTGGAAGAGCAGTCAGTGCTCTTAACCTCTGAGCCATCTCTCCAGCCCCACTGACTAGCTCTTACACTTAATTTAACCCATAATTACTTATGTTTAGCCACGTGGCTTGGTACCTTTTCTCAGTTCTGTCTTGTCATCTTGCTTCCTCTGTGTCTGGCTGGTGACTCCTGACTCAGCCCTTCCTCTTCCCGGCATTCTCCTCATCTGCTCGTCCCACCTATTCTTCCTGCCTGGCGACTGGCCAACCAGCGTTTTACTAAACCAGTGTACAAATGCATTTATCTCACAACACCACTCATTCTGTAAATGGAGTCCCAGAATTCTCTGGTGATGGGTTGTGTTACTTAGCCGATGCCTTCAGGATTCATCTGTGTTGTAGCCCATGTTACAGACTGAAGAAATGTAAAATGACACCTTTTGTTATGGATTCATCCACTGACAGACGCTTGGGTTGTTGCTCTTTTGGCTGCTTTTCTCTTGTGTTCTCCCTTTACCTGTGCTGTCTGCCTCAGCCCTGGACACCTGCGGCACTCCACCCCCCATAATCTCTGCTGAAGACTCTTGAAACCAGCATTCCCCCCCCCCTGCCCCTTATATTTTGTTATTGTTTTGAGACAGGGTTTCATGTGGAAATTGCTATGTCACCTCCAGCTCTAAATCCCGCTGCCACAGATTCGTGAGGATTATAGGAATGTACCACCACACCTGGGTCTTTCCATCTGTGTGTATGTGTGGTGTATACACGTGTGTGCACCTGTGTGCAGCCATGGTTGCCTGTGCCTGTGCCTGTGTGTGTGGAGGGCATAAGTCCATGGCAGATGTCTTCCTGTAGTACTCTCCACTTTATTCTTTGTGTCGGGCTCTTGGTGAACCTGGAGCGTAGCCATTTCAGCTAGATTGGCTAGCCAGCAAGCTTCCTAGGTCGCCCTGTCTCCATTCCCCTGCCTCTGCCCGGGGTTACAGGCATGTCCCACCAGACCTAGATTGGTAGGGTAGGTTGCAGACTAGTGCTGTGGGATGCCTGTCTGTATGCTGTGAGTATGTGTTGCTCCATTTGGCTAATAAGTAAAGCTATATTGGCTTATGGCAGGGCAGGATGGAGCCAGGTGGGAGATCCAAGAGGGATAGAGAGAGAATAAAGGTGGGGTTAGGAGAGATACTGCAGGCCACCGCCAGGAGAAGCAAAATATGAGAGAGCAGGTAACACCACAGATGCATGGCAAAACATAGGTTAATAGGAATGGGTTAATTTAAGATGGAAGAGCTAGCTAGCAAAAAGTGTGAGCCATATGCTATACAGTTTGTAATTAATATGAGCCTCTGTGTGTTTACTTGGGACTGAGAGGCTGCAGGACCTGTTGGGACAAAGGAAAACTTCTGACTACAATCCTCACGTGCACACAGCAAGTACTCTCTCCACTAGCGATCTCCCCAACCCAACATCTGGCTCTGAAACCAGCATTTCTTAGATTCTGGATGTGTGTCCTTTGACCATCCACACATTTCTCTTTCAGGACTGAGCTGGAGTTCTGCCTTCTCTATACATTCCTCAGACCTTCCTTTCTAGCTGACTTTTTCCTGTTCGAGGACCCTGCCACAGATAATGCCACCAACCGTCTTCCTGATAAAGAACCTTGTTTTATGACGTCTCTTCCACTGTCTGGAAATGATATTGAAGCATTTCATTTCGTGTCTGTCGCTTCCTGCTCTAACTAGATGATAAAGGCCACAAGAAGACATGCCTTGCCTCGGAAGACACGCCTTGCCTCTCCATACCCCACCACCCCTCCTCACCATGTGTTGCACAGCTTAATCCATGTTTTTAATATTTCTACTTAAAAGTTACAAACCTGATCACACTTCAGTTAAGCAAAGCAGCTGTTCAGGAGCCAGCCTCCTGATTTTTGTTTTTTTGTTTTTTTTTTTAAGGTCGACTTCCTTGTGAATGGCTTGGGGAAAAAAAAAAAAAAAACAATTGTCATTTAGAATATAAGAGAAAGAACTCTCCCTGTTAGCATCTGGGGTTAATAGGCACATTTATCTTTTAGAGAGAAGGGAGATTACTATTTAAATGTCTTGTTTTTAACTTCTGTGTTTGAGTTACAGTGTTCTTATATATGGTTTTGAATTAGGAATTTGGCAATAATGGATGCTTTTGGCAGAGCACCCAGAATGATGTTTGTGCTGAAACCCATCTGATTGGAAGCCGTCTTAACCTTTTAGTCTTAAATCACTGCAGAATACTTAACTGTCGTGCGGTTCTTTAACTTTGGTTAGTGAAAATGATTGCGTCTTGGCGTTGTTTAAGAATTTAAGGATGTCATTCGGTCCAGGTTTTAAGTAGGCATTCTGTTTTGGAGTCACTTCCTCTGCACCGTGCGGTGTGACCTCATTCCTGCTTTATTTCTTCAGCCTTTTCCTGGATGGGTAGGCTTCAGTAGTGGGTGCAGCTGTACACAGCAGACACCCGCCTCGGTGGCTTGAACAATAGGATATTCTTCCTTCACATAAAATGAAGTGCAGGTTTATGCGTTGGCCTAGAAGTGGGTCAGATGCCTAGTATGTCAACAAAGGTATAGACTTTTCCCCTTGATGTTGTCTTCACTGGCATTTACTTGATGTCAAGCTTGTTTGTAGAGTCCAAGTATCTCAAGTCACATTGAATGCGAGAATCTGAGGGTGTGTGTGTGTGTGTGTGTATGAGAGAGAGAGAGAGAGAGAGAGAGAGAG
>CABHPH010127327.1:0-27627 GCA_902168325.1 Peromyscus nudipes
TAAGACAGGATCCTATCTTATTTACCTGTGCATCCCTCATATGCAGCAAAACAGGCACTTAGAAAGTGTGTGTTGGATTAATTTATATGAGAAACTCATGGCTGTCATATCAATCAATTTTCCCTTATTCCCTCCGGGGCATTTCAGTAAAGGAAGAAATGTAGTTGCTTTTCACTTGTGAGAGTCAATTGACTATCACATTACTCAAGTCATCTCCTGCTTGGGATTTATATTAGCTTTCCAGGTCCTTCAGGAGAAAGTCCAAAATCCTGAAATATAGCATAAGTGGTATTATGGTTTAGAATTTGCCAGCCCAGTGTTGAAAATAGAAAGGTAATCTTTAGCATAGACATTACAAAGTAGTTTTCCATGAAAGGAGAGACTATAAGAATAGACGTCTAGACGGGTGTTTCTTCTTCTAAAACTGAAATTCCATGAAAGAAATATGTTGTAGCAGCTTGAAAATGACCCATCTTTCTCAGTAAACATTTGGTATGTTTGTTTTAAGTTGAAGTCCTAAGGTGTGGTTTACTCAATCATCTTAGAATTCTTTTCAGAATTTCTTGAAAGTAACTTAAATTTGGGTACTCCTCAACTTTGCTCTTAGAATCCACTAGCTGTCCACTTTTCCCTTTTGTTTGTGTGTTTGTTGTTTGTTTGTTTTGTTTTGTTTTGTAAAAACCATTTAAGTTTTTTTTCTTTTATTTAGGATAATAAGCCCTTATAGCTATGTATTGTCAGTTTCTTACACTTTCCCAAGGTGATTTTCTCCTTTGACTCAGAATTTTGTAAAATTAGATGGGGCAAATAACAGTTTTTGTTAGACTACCTCCCGTACAAACATACAACCAGTGTCTCGCCATTATCTGAGAGCCACTGACAGATCTGGTTTCTAGGTCTGGATCTGGGTAGTGCGCTGATTCTAGTTTGTCCATTTAAGTCCGATATTTGATCTGAGCACTGTGCATAGGTAATTTATTACCTGGAACCAACACATAGTTCCTAGTGATCCTTTACTGTCTGTTAGGGCAGGATCGTTACCTGTATAATGAACTGGCCAAATGGTTGGTACCCACCTGTAACCCCGGTTGAGCATCATCCTCAGCTCTGTGAGGAGGTGGAGGCCAGCCTGAGCCGTGAGACCTTGTCTCAGTGTAAGAAGAGAGAGTGAACTTGACTCCAGGACCGAGTGCTCTGCCACCATGTTCCCAGGTTCTCATACCTACATTATGCTGTTAGTCTAACTTGGTAGGGAACATAAATTATTCTGGCTCATTGCTATTTCTTTTTTTAAATAAATAAGTGGTACTCTAGATAGAATGAATAGGTAAGAGAATGAATGAGTAAATAACAAAATTCATATGAAAATAATTATGCTAAGAAAATTTTCTGAGTTAACTACCTGTGAAATAGTGATAGCCACTTAAGAGAATAATATTTTAACAGCATAGCTTACATATTTATTTTTAACATGTGTGTGTGCATACCTGTGAGTATATGTGTGTAGCCAGAAGGTTTCTCCAGTCACACTGGGCCATGCGGTCCTGCAGCTGCTTATAATCACTCAGAGGCTTAATATTAATTATAACTGCTCAGCCATTAGCTCAGGCTTATTACTGACTAGCTCTTACACTTAAATTAACCTATAATTCTTATCTATGTTTAGCCACATGACTTGGTACCTTTTCTCAGTTCTGCCTTGTCATCTTACTTCCTCTGTCTGGCTGATGACTCCTGACTCTTCTCTTTCTCTTCCCAGCATTCTCCTTGTCTGCTCGCCCCACCTATACTTCCTGCCTGGCTACTGGCCAATCAGCGTTTTATTAAACCAGTGTAAAGCATTATCCCACAGCATGTGTGTGCAAGTACATATACATGCTTGTGTGGAGGGGAGGTCAGAGGACGACTTGCAAATGTATATAAATTTTTAATAAACAATTTCCAGAAGCAAAATATAATTTGTTAGAATCGTTTTGTTATAAAAGAATGATCAGCTTAAAAACATGTTTCTTCTTTTAACAGCTACCCAGGTGGGTTTAGACAGGTAACAGCTGCACAACTTCACCTGAAGGACCCAGTGGCGGTAAGCGTACAGTTTGTATTGGTCATCTGGTCAAGACTGATTCAGACTGTTTTTGCCATTCCCTTCTAATATAAGCACTATTCATCATATTACACAAAGTTTTATTAATGCCATATTCATTATCATTCAGTTCTGTTTCCTAATTACTATCATTAGTTACATCAACTCAAAGATGTAATTTTGAGTTACTTTTTTCAGATACTTTTTTATTTTTGGCGCATCTGACCTTGTCTAGAATATGATAAGCTCGCTGCAAATACCTTCAGAGAAAAACAAAGGGATATAATGTGTTTGCTTAGTATATTTTAATCTTACCAGTTTATTTGCCTGATTTATTGTCTGATTGAGGGTTTATTTGTTAGTTACTAAAATCTAAGTTATGGGTTTATTTATTTCTATATAGCTCTGTCAGTTGGGGAGCATATATGTTGAAGATTGAGTGTTAGATGAATTTAAGTTTGGGATTATAACCTTAAAGAGTAAATAGGTGGACATCAGTGTGTTTGGCCTTCTTTATCTCCAGTAATGCTTCTTCCTTTGAGCTCTAGTGTTCTCCTAATTTGAATATAGCTGTATCAGTCTCCTTTTGATTTGCATTTACCTGGGATATAATTTTCTATAGTTTAAACTTTCTAACTCCTCCTAACATCCACTATCCCTTCCAGTATTTCATAGAGGAGGAAACAGATCCCAGAAGGAAGGCAGGGGAACAATGGATTGTAAGCAAATAAGAAAAAAAGAAAACACAACCCAACAAACAACATCAGAAGACAAATGATATCAGGATAAATAACAAGAATATCGAATTGGGAGGGCTAAGAAAATATCGAAAAGTTGTGTTTGTTAGAAATTAAACCCAGAGTCTAGCTTGCTAGGCCACCACTCTACCACTGAACTGTATCCCTAACCCTACAAGATATTTTAATAAACAATTAATAAACACTATTATTAATTAAATAAATATATATCACTATTAAAAGATAAAATAAGCACTATTATTAATGATGTTTAATAATGAGTATTATTGTTTATTAATAGTAAGCACTATTATTGTTTATTATTATTTGAATGACATACTCAACAAAGTTCTAATCCATGTGTTTGTCCCACTACTGTCTCCTTTTGCTGTTTTACAACTTATTTTTCCTTTTTGGCTGTCCATAAACCTGACCTTTGAACTATACTCAGAAGAACCAGCCCTTTCCCCTTTGGTGACTACTAGTTTTTTTTCTTAAATGCGTTTATTAGTGAACAAGGTATTACTCTGAAAATACTCCTTGTTTTCCTAAAAAGATTAGAGGGAGGATAGATAAGTTGACATGATGCTACCATTTGTTTATACTACCTTGAGTTTTCATGATGAAATGTAGGAGAGGGATATTCTATTATAGTAAGACCTGGCAACCATTTAGAAGTTCCACACGTTATTATCTGTATCATATGTGCTCAGACATCACTTCTTAGGAAGTAGTTAGTGTTCTGTTTCCTAGCTAGTGTGTTTTTACACTATCACAGGTCACTGTATCATGTCCAACTTGTTCTGTAGGCCTGTATAGAAAAACTGTAAGGTTGGCTAGACGATGCTCTCTAACTTAACTGTCCCAACAAATTATAGGTTTTTGTTTGTTTGTTTGTTTTTTTGGTTTTTCGAGACAGGGTTTTTCTGTGTAGCTTTGCGCCTTTCCTGGAACTCACTTGGTAGCCCAGGCTGGCCTCAAACTCACAAAGATCCACCTGCCTCTGCCTCCTGAGTGCTGGGATTAAAGGCGTGCGCCACCACCGCCCGGCAAATTATAGTTTTAATTATAAGTATTTTAAAAGTTTCTAAAGTTAGTTCTGTTTCATTTTGGGTATGTTAACTGTACACTAGGAGGCAATATAATTCAACTTTTTAATATTGACACTTGATAAGGTTTATAAAAAGTGTTTTTAACATTTTTTACTTTTCAAGTTACCATGCAACAAATGGGTTTAATTATGGCAGTTTTATACACATGTCTTTCTACTTTGTTCTAATTACAGTTTTGATGAACAAAAATTGAAACATAATATAAAATGTTTGGTGAAGGCTTAGAAAATATTTCATTTAAACCTATTTGCATTATTAACTCATTGAAAGAGCTTAATTTGTTAACATTTTATTTATTATTTGTCGGTGTATGAGTGTTTTACCTGCATGTATGTGTGTGCAGTGCCCCCAGACATGTGTCATCCTAATAAGTTATGGAGAGAAGTGTATTTTGGGTGTGACTGCATGTACCGTGTTTCTGTTCCTGGGAGTCATACACTTCATTTGAATGCCAGTACAGCCATTTGATAGGTAGATGGAATGAGGTCAGTCTTTACCCACAGTCAGTTGTCTCTTCTGCTAGGTGAGGCTGATTATAACACTTGCTTCACAGCATCGTAAATACGTTGTTAAAAAGTAACACGCTGACTACTATACAACCAGTAAATTGTTGGTGAACGTTAACATACCCAACAGATGATACAGTGCACCCAGATGATAACATGCGAAACTTCTAAATGGTTGCCAGGTCTTACTATAATAGAATGTTACATTAGAATGGCTGCCAACCTGCTTCTTTCTGTCAGTGAAACCGTGCTCAGTTTATTAGCTTATGAATTTAAATCTCACTGTTCTCCCTCCTGTAGGAGACAGGACTCAGGTCCCTCTGGTTCTTATGTAAACTTAGAAAATGACTCGTGTTGAAAATTAGCAGACAAGGGTTATGTCTAGTCCCTTCCGTTTGCTCTTTTTCTCAGTAAACAATAAGCAAGTAGCACCTCCAGAAAACAGTAGTGTAGATAGTAATAAAGTTTCTTTCTGGTGTTCCTGTGTACTCACTTCCATCTGTATCTTTACTGTGTTCACGTGGACTCTCAGCCGTTCCTTTTCACCTCCATCTAATTGTATTTGCTTTCGGTCCATCTGAGTCTCATCTTCTACTAAAGTCCTCAGTGTATCTGTTTTTCAGATTGTGAAATTAGCTACTTATGGCATGCTGCCCAAAAACCTGCACAGAAGAACCATGATGCAAAGGTTGCATCTTTTTCCAGACGAGGTAAGTCAGCAGCGCCGAGAACAGTACTTTTCCTCAGTGCTCAGGGAAGCCTTATTTCCTGCTTTCAAACAATTGCCATAGGTTTATTTTCAATAATTGTATCTCGATTTCCAACATATTTATTGTATTTTAAAGTGAACACAGTGCATACATATATGAACACACGCACACATGCACATTGGTAATTATTCCTACATTAAACTATTAAGTGACGTATTATTAAAATAAAAATCAAAAAGATCTTCAAGTTCTGCTTGTATGTCAGTTACTGCTTTCTTTTTAATGGGAACTATTATGAGTGCCCTGTGAAATGGAGGTCCTCAATGATAGTTTCATCAACTATGAAAAAGTAATTTTGTTTCACGTTATGTGATAAGTAATACGCTTTCTATGGATCAGAGATTAACGATTCAGCTTGCTAATTATTGCCCATGACTTAACAAGAATGTTTGAAATTATGATTTGTACAGGCTAGGTCACAATCTGCATAACCAAACTAAATTCTGAGAAGGAAAAGTCATTTAGAAGGCAGTAGTACTGGATACAGCGACCTGGCACATCACTCAGTTGGGCGGAAGTGTGAGCATGAACCAAGACAACAGCTCCTGATAGCAGACAAGGAATAGATTAATTACTACTTTTTCAAAATTAAGTTTCCAGGGTGGCACACATCTGTATCCAGCACTTGGGAGGCTGAGGTAGGGTGATCACACGTTCAAAGCCAGCCAACCTGGGTAAAACCTTGTCGCAAGGAGCAAAAAGGTGGAGGGAGAAAAGAAGGGAAGGACCAATTACAATGTACATCACTGGTCCATTGTACTTTTCAGGGATTTATACAAAGTATTTCAAAAATTATAGTGTTTTTCTGATTCCTTTTGCTAGTTTCTAATACTATTTATTGTTTACTAATAGGAAATATACTTTAAGAATTTTAAGTCTCAAATACGTTTAATGTAGGATATTCCAGAAGATATTCTCAAGAACTTAGTGGAAGAGCTTCCTCAGCCACGGAAAGTGCCTAAACGGCTGGATGAGTACACCCGAGAAGAAATAGAGGCTTTCCCGAGAGTGTGGGCTCCGTAAGTGTGCCTTTCCTTCTGTCTTTCTGCTACCTGTTTTTCAAGCTGAACTTTGAAAAAGAAGAAGATCCTTAAAGGTGGTGGGAAGAGACAGTTTCTCATCCCCTTTGAAACTCAGCAGCTAAGAACTACAAATAAGCTCCACTGGAGATGTTGGACCCAAAGGTCTTTAAGCCTTGTGACCATGCTAAGTAAGTGTAAGGGTGTGGTTGGATACTTCACTTGAGGTAACATTATTTGGAGTAACTATGTCTCTTAATGGTAAATCCACTGTCATTAACCTTAAAGCAGTGAGTCTCAATTTTCACATTGTTTTGTAAAGATAAGAATGTCACCTAATTAAAAGTCCATTGACTCTGGAATTTTAGTTTCCATCCTAGAAGAAGGGAAAAAATAAAATGTTTTCCTCTCTTCCATAAAATTTCCTGTACCTTATGCCCTAATGACAAGCTGTCTTCTCTCTCGTTGTCTCCAGGCTTCCTGACCTGGGAATGCAGATGAAGCATGTCCCCTCACTTTCTCAGGCAGTGCCCCCATAGCCCTTGACTGGCTCAGGCTCCCCACTATAGGCAGTCATCATGGACCTTTCTTTTCACTGCTGTATTTATCCTCGTGCAGTTGAGATGTGTGTGTGTGCTGGTCTCCTCAGTGTCTTGTTTTGCTCACTTGATTTCACAAGAAGACCGCATTCTTGTCTTGCTTAGTGCTGAGCACAGTGCCCAACATGCTACACAAGCACTCAGCACATTCTTACCAAGAGAATTAAGATACATAATTTTCTTCATTAGCTTTTGTAAGTGAAGTTCTAAAAAAATAAATGTTTAGGGAAAAATGAAACAAAAATCATTTTTCAGTTTTTACAGACATTTATCACTACCCAAAATAATTTAATTTATATCTTTTATTATTTGTCTCTCTATATTAATAATAGTAAAAATAGCAAGAAAGAAGGTACTTTACATGTTATTACAGCTACTCATCCTTTGAGCAACTAATAAGTTAGTATAGTTTGGTCCCCATTTTTATAAATTGGAAAATAGAGGCAAAGAAAGTGTGGACTAGTCACTAAAATCTCGTAACTGTAAGTGGTGGACGAGGGATCGAGCAGAAGCTCCTGGGTCACCCTCCCAACTGTATCACTGGAGTGCCTCCCTCGCCTTTGCATCTGTGGGGTGCCAGACTAACCATGTCAGTACTACTGCTGCCTACGAACATGAGGACTGAGCAGTCTGTGCATCTGAGAAACCCAGCTCGTGGAGATAGTACTTGGCATGTGTTCTCAGGGCTCAGTGAGTGCTTCTGAAAAATGGATGAATCTTTCTCCCAAAATTCATCTGCACAGCTTCCATACTTCAGTTTGGATTTTGCCTCTCTATGACCTAGGTCTGTATCCCGAAGTAAGCCTCTTTCCTCATCTGAACTTACACAGTACCATCATGCTTGCTAATGCAGCATTGTTATATAAAAGTATATACGTAGAAAGAATCCCAGATACTCAGTTTTGATAAATTACATTCTAAAAAAGTACATAATATGTCCTGTCAAGTTGCCTTCTGTAACAACGTCCCAGAAATAGAGGTATTCCATGTCTGTTAGTCTCACAGAATCACCATCAGAAGTAAGTTTATATTCCTGACCAGAAGAATCGTGATAGCATTTTTTACTAGATCTACCACGGGTGCAATTAAACCAAATATGTCCCCAAACATTTTATGAACTTAAAGTTATAATATATTCTAAAGAGTTTAACTCAAGCAGTATGGTAATATACTAACATTCAAAACTAAGTCTATTTAATATTGCTATATCAAACCATACTAGTCACACTGCTTATTGTAACTTGAGTGTCTCCACTAAATAAATAGACTCAGAAAGGGCTTTTCTGTGATGATTTTTAAAGAGATTCTCAGTGGAACTTGGAGCTGCTTGGTTTAATTTTGAGTTACTGCTGTGGAGATGGATTTTCCTGCCCTTTCACTCCACGGTCCCCTGTAGCAGGAATATGCATTAGATGTCGGGCTTTTCTTTAGGGTTCATTAAAGTTGTGGTCTTTCCTCCTAAGTAGTTATGCAACACATGGTAACTTCTATTGCCAAGATAGTAAATGGATATACACTTACTGAAACTTTACCGTGTATAGGTATATTAATCATTTAACATAAATATTCAAAATGTCGTTTTCTCTGCATATTAGAGCTGCCATCAGGTTCAGGTAGTTTTTAGTGCAGGAGACGCATGTGACCAGGAACAGCTTCATAGACAGCCAACTCTGGCCAGCCTCAGGACTGAACCCTGTACTGCCATTCCTACGACAGGAATAGGCTTGAATCTGATGTCACTTTAATAAGCTTAAGTTTTAGTAACCATGAGTGACTGCCTTGCTGGCCTATACCATTGATGTTTAGCACTTTGTAAATTCTGTATAGTTTAGAAGTAAAATTAAAGTACCTCAAATACCGTTCAATTCAATACACTGAAAGTAGAATTTCTTATTTTTGAATGTTCACCTTTATGTGATAAAAATCTCTCTCCTTTTGGAGGAAGAACTTAACTTAAAATAAACTTTTATTCCACCAAAAATAGCTGAACCAAGACTATAGTCTTGCTTTGGAATGTAATAGTTAGAAATGATTCAGGATCTGTCCGATGGTGAATCTGCAGAGACATGACTGAAGCAGGTGTCCTGGACCACACCAGGAGTGAATACACCAGGAAGTGGCCTCCTTTGTTTTTTTGTGTCCCTGGTAATAAAACTTATATGGGGATTTTTGTTGGCTTTTGGTAATATAGAACTTTATAAACTTTCCTCTTGGAGGCTAAAGCTTTTGAACAACAGTAATAATTGTCAACCTAAACATTAAACCAGCAGGTGATTAATAAGTTTGATTTCACCTTAATTAAAAACTAACATTGTTGGGATTTCACTTAAATCAGTGATTGTCAGTCTGTGGGTTGCAGCCCCTTCGGGGGTCAAATGACCCTTTCACAGGGGTCACTTAAGACCATCGGAAAACACAGATATTTACATTACTGTTAACAACAATAGCAAAATTACAGTGATGAAGTAGCAACAGAAATAATTTTATGGTTAGGGGTCACCACAGCACGAGGGACTATATTAAAGGTCGCAGCGTCAGGAAGGTTGAAAACCACTGATTTAAATTGTTTTAGTGCTTTCAGAGGTGGTGTTCTTTTAGACCTGCTCTCAGTATATGCTAATTCATTCTTTCTTAGTTATTGATTAGTCATTTTTTTAAATAATGGTAGGAGATAAGAGATGAAATCTGTTGATAACAAAAGTCATAACTTTTTCAAAAGTAAAGCCGTTTTTCCATGTTGGTAATACTGGCTGTTCATCTCACTTCTTTCAGTAGTGGGTAAATTTGTCATGTTAGTGTCTTTTAAACGTAAAGAATACAGAATCTTTTTAAGGAAAATGCTATAAAGTTTATATTTTATGCTCTAGATAATACAAAGTAGGTGTGTGCCTGATTGTACAAGCGTGATTGCGGGGTATGCACTTAGAATTTCTCCTTGTTTGTGAGAAGAAATTAAAAAATAACAGGACTATTCTTTCTTTATACTTCAGTGGCCTGAAATTGTAGCTTTCAAGTGAACAATTATTTAAATACTATCAGTAATTATTTCCATAATTGTTGCAGTTTTGCCAGCCTATTACACAACTCCAATATTTATATACTCTGTGGTGCTCTTGTTGAAATGGAAATTTTTTATTGTGTAGGCTAAAAATAAAAATTGGATCATTTTAGACTTCTTTAGTTTTGAGTTTTACATAGTTCTGTAGGAGAGCTTTTATTTGGAAAGACTGCATTTATCTTGAACTGCCTTGCATTTTAATCCCTTACTTGTTAATAATGCTTTATATTAACAAAATTCACCTTTATAGAGAAACTGAGTGGAAAGTTTGAGTGCCTTTTGTAACAAGTCTTTCTCTGACCTGCCAGCCAGCTCCCAGATAATGACATAGAGATTCATTATTAATTATGCTTAGGCTTGTCCCATTAGTTCTTATAACTTAAATTGACCCATTTATATTAATCTATGTTTTACCTCGTGGCTTTTTACCTTTCTTTCATCTTGCACCTCCTCTTTCCTCTCCCTCTCTGGCTGGCAACTCCACCCTTTCTCCTTCCCATAGTTCTCTCTCTCTGCCCAGAAGTTCCGCCTATACCTCCTCCTGCCTAGCCATTGGCCATTCAGTTCTTTATTAAACCAATCACAGTGACACGTCTTCACACAGGGTACAAATATCCTACAACAGTCAGGGGTGCTTGAAAATTTACAGCAAAATCCCACGTTCTCCGTGGAACACATGCTACCTACCGAGTGTGCTATTAGAAATGTGCCTGCTGAGGGGTGGGGGGGAGACTGGAGTGTGAGGACGACCGAGAGTGGTCCTGGAATTGTCTTCCCACTAGCGGGATCGGGTTCAGCGTGTTTAATGAGGAATCCACATGATGCTATAAAAGCAAAGTGGGGCTCCAGGTGCTGGGAACAGTGGCACCAGGAAACACCCAAAGGAGCACCCTATTCGGGCTGCAGCTACTGAAGGGATCAAGGCTTTAATTTCATTGTGTGACCTCTGACATGAAAGCCATTCCTCCTAATAATGTGCGTATTGTCAGGTTAGTTTAAGTAATATTAAGGCAAGAATTTTACCCATGTCCTTATAGAACTTGAAGACAGTGAAGAAAGATTTTATGTTCTCTAATCCTGTAAGGCACAGGGATCTGGGGTGGCAGCTTCAGGGTTTTCTATAACTGTGCTAGCTAGCCTGGTCATGTGGCGTTTTCCACAAGACTTAAGTTGATTTGCTGTTCCTCACAGTCAGGAGCAATTAGCCGAGCTTAGGGAAGAGGGTGCTTTCCAACTTTCCCACCCTGTTTCAACCAGTCCATCACCGGTGTAAACCATAGATCTGGGGTTTGCAGTGGTGCAGTTTTCTCACATGAGGCCTTCTAAGCAGCTCTTCTTCTGGATATGAACAGATCAGCAGCACTTGTTAACGTAAAAGGAAATCTATTTTAAGTAAGAAAAAAACTTGTGATTTTAGGGGGGTTTTGTTGTTGTTTTCTTGCTTTTTGAAAACACATTAAACGTGCATCCCGAGATCAGGACAACATGTGGGAGTCCATTTTCTCTTGCCCTGGTGTGGGTTCCAGGGATCAATCTTATGTCATCAGGCCTGCACACTAGCACCTCCACCCACTGAGCAACCCACCAGCCTGAGAAATGGAACATTCTCAGTTACTAAGCACATCAATATTTAGGCACAGAGAGACTGTGGTTTACTTTCTAAAGGACTTTGAAGTTGTCTCTTCTGTTTTGTGATACTTTGCTTTAAATGTGTGTTAGAAGTGCTGTCCTTAGGGATTTCTCAATAAACAATCACTTCCATTTTAAAGGGGAAAAAGTAATCTTCTTGTTCAGCCAGGAGAAAATGAAATAATGGTTCATGAAGAAGTACACACCGTTTTGTTTTGTTTTTTTTTATCTTTCAGACCTGAAGATTATCGGCTATAGGAAAGTGGAAATATTCAAAAACAACAACAAGAGACTGAATGCTTCCTGAAGAATCCCCATGACCCAGAACAGAGAGAAAACAGCACTTGAGCTCACCGTGGGAATACTCGAGGCAGGCCTCAGCAAGATGTTGCAGTAGAATATACTACTTTACAGAATTATCTGTGGAGCCTGGTTTAAATACTGTAAATGTTAATAAACCACTCACTTAGTTATCCATTCAGTATGCCACTTACTGAAAACATAGCCCCTGTACACATGCGGTTGAAGTAGGAGACATCTCCATCTATGTGTGTTTTCTCACCAGATTACTGTTCTTATACCTGTGAACAAGGCCCTTCCTCCCTGCTCCTTTCTTTCCCTGTTGGATCTGTCTTACCTCCCATTCCGCAAAACTTCATCGTCTGGCTCGGTATGTTCACTCTAACAAAGATATGTTACTGTCATCTGTTTCTGGGTCCTGCATAGCCAGTCCTGTGCCATATGGTCTTAGGAAATGCTGGAGGATATGAGAGGTGGAGGTCAACTCAGGATGAGACTCCTCTGAGGTGCCTTTCGTGACATATCCCCCGTGCTGCGTTTGGACTTTTTGGTGACTCACTCATACTGCCGTGAAGTAACTCCAATAAGCTCATTGGCTCAGCAAGCCATGCACAGGTGCAATCATTATTTTGGTTTGTTGGTACCCTGTTAGGTCAATCAGTCTTACAGAATCTTCACCATAGCTATGGTTCTTATTCCGGGAACGTCCATGTGCAGTTCCCCTGTGGGCCAAGCATCATTTTGTACATGTGGAAGCCAGTGTTGTTTTGTGTCTCATGATGCCTGGAGGGCTGGTTACTAGGCTCCGGTAAAGATGAGGCTGAGTGGGCAGGAATGCAGCCTCTGGGACAGCTGTTGAAGCCAATGAGGAAGACACCCTTGATGATACTCTCAGCCACCTGCTGCATGTGCCATGACATTTTTGAGAACACATACCAGAAGTCTTACAGCTGAGTAGCAAGCAGTCCTGAGTATGATTAGTGAGAGGACATGACACCTCATTTGTAGTTTCGTTGAAACCAGGCTCAGCGTTATCTCAATCGTTTAGGAAAATATACCATGGCAAACACTGAAAGTCTCAGACAATTTTTAAAAGATTAAATACTAAACGATTTAAGAAATGTATGAGTAAGAGTTAGAAGAAATGTCAAAAGAGTTTGGTCTCAGTTACCTGGTGTACTCAATTGCTGGTGTAGTTGAAGGTGAGTATTGACCAGTTCTGAAGTCTGCATGGATATGTCCTCAGAAGGAGCTGGCTCAAGTTTGAGGTAAGATATATGAACCCAAGAGTTTGTCTTGTTAAGGTTTTAGTACAGGAGGTCATTAGAAGCACCTATAAGGGTCTTTCCATCCAGGCTGAAGGAAGTCTATGATGTGATATCTTTTCCATTGATATTAGAACCTGGTTTTATCTTTCATTCATTTAGTTCTTTATTGCCCAAGAACTCACTGTGGAAAGACTAGCTAATTCTGAATTTTGTTATTATTTGTATGATTCTTTAATCATGTGTGATGCTTTTTTGTAGCAGAGAGACTTCAGATAGCTCTTTGCCCAGCCATCATTTTATAAGGTGATAATTGATTTTATTTTTCCCAAATAGACCATAGATTAGAACTAATGGAAATATCTTTCTTATCTTTCTTTGGATGAGAAAGCCAAGGGCTGTTGTCATTTATACAATTGATTTTTTTTTATAGTTCAATTTACTTATTAATCCTCAATCCAGAAGATCGACAGTCATATGCACAAGGAAAATTCTGCAACAAAAAGCCAGATTTTTTTTTTCTTGGTTTTTTCAAGACAGGGTTTCTCTGTGTAGTTTTGGTGCCTGTCCTGGATCTCGTTCTGTAGACCAGGCTGGCCTTGAACTCACAGAGATTCACCTGGCTCTGCCTCCCGAGTGCTGGGATTAACGGTGTGCACCACCACCACTGCCCAGCTCAAAAAGCCAGATTTTACAAATAAATTTAAGTACGTGTTCACTAAGGTGAGTTTTACATCACTGAGTAATTTAGCAAAAAATGCTACAGGAAAGAAGAATTGATCTAACAGAAGCTTCCTTGTTAGGACAGCGGCCTTCTGATAGTTGCAACGAAACCATGAGAGTTAGAAGGGTGTAATGCCTCAAGATTAGCATTATCATCACTCAGGAATATAGCAAGTGAAATCCAAATATCATAAACGTGATTAAAATACCTAATTACGAAAGGATTTAAGAAACACAATGCAGGAAATGTTGAGTTACTTAGCCGGGTGGTCAGTAGTCAGTGGAGCTGATGATCACCAGCATCTTCAGAGTCTAGGTGATGTGTTCTCAGATGAAGTCAGCACATTTGATGTGAGAAATATGAATGGAAAGCTCCGCTCCACTTGCGTAGACAGGAGTGGTTGGAAGTACCTGGACAGAGTTAGAAATGGGTGGAAGTACCTGCATAGAGTACTTTCCTCCCCTCAGAACAGTCTTCCGTGTGATACCCTTTTCCCTTTAGTTGATGAAACCATCTGGTGTTCCTTATCCTTCAAGGAAGACTACCTAAGTCTGAGATTTTAGTTATCGTATTTGAAAGACCTTTATACTGGTGTGTTTTCCTGTAATGGAGATGGCTTATATACTTCTTATTTACTTTTTTGAATGCTAAGTCCTTATTTTATATTTTTTTGGGGATGCCAAGTACTTATTTTATAAGGAGATAGAGGATGTTTTCCAAAGGGGGTAAATCTTAGAAGGAAGCCAAAACTGTAGTTAATTGTCAATATTTTGAATAGATTTAAATATTTATCCATTAAAATTAGTTCCAAGATCTTTATTTAATTTGGTAGGAATGTTCCAAGTAGGAAAAATTTTCATTAGAACATTATCCCTAATGGTAAGGCAGTGGGTATCTAACAAGCAAGGTTTTTCCTAATGGAAAACACATATAAGATATATAAAAATTTAATCACAAGTTTTAAAAGTCTCATTTAATAAGAGGAAAACGCCCTTGTTTTTCTATGCCATTTTTAATTCATTACTAAGTGTCAGTATTTAAAAAAAAAAAAACTTTATTGTAAACACAAGCAGTTTTATCTCAAGATACAGAATTTTGACCTTAATTTTTTAAATAACTTTTATATTATAAACAATTTATCAGTTATAATCCTACCCATTTCCCTTATGTTTAGTGCTTACACTCTTTCTATAGCATTCTGATCCCCTAATGTTTACATCCAGCTCCATTTTGGAATAATTTCTCTTAGCATCCAAGGTCTTTTTTGCAATCAGAAGCATTTTCCCTTTCTTCGTCTTTCTTTTACCAAAGTTATATTGCATACCTCTGAACTTTATATCTTTTTTAACTTGTTAGTTTTTTCCTTATTATTATTGCTACTTTTATAGAATGTGGAAGACATTTTAAATGAAAACATGTGAAATCAAATTTAATTAATATATATAATGTTTAACTTAGAACCTATTTTGGAAGGGAATCCTTATCAAGATCTATGTGTAGCATGAATCTTAAAAGTTCTTATTAATAAAATCAAACCCGAGGCCAGTTATTGGGGTGAAGCTGGAAGATCAGAGAACCAGAACAAGCCACAGCTAACCTCACCTGGCCAACTTCTCAGCTGGTCTTGTTTCTTCAGACTGGAAGCTTCTGTGTCCTCATCCGAATGGCTCTCAGCTGAACTGCTGCTGCTAGAAGCCTGAAAACTTAACCAGCCAAATGCTTAACCAGCCAAATGCTTCTAGTTTCTGGTCCTCACGCTTTATATACCTTTCTGCTTTTCTACCACCACTCCCTGGGATTAAAGGCTTGCTTTCTGGGATTAAAGGCGTGAGTCACCAGGCCTGGCCGTTTCCAATGTGGCCTTGAACTCAGAGATCCAGAGGGATTTCTGTCTCTGGAATGCTGGTGTGTGCTACTACTGCCTGTCCTCTATGTTTAATATTGTGGCTATTCTGTCTCTGACCCCAGATAAGTTTATTAGAGTGCACGATATTTTGGGGAACACAATACCACCATATCTATGTATGTAACATTAGAAGTATTGTGTAGTGAAACCTTTATCTTAAGACTCTACTGCGGGCAGTGGTGGTGCACGCCTTTAATCCCAGCACTCGGGAGGCAGAGGCAGGCGGATCTCTGTGAGTTTGAGGTCAACTTGGGCTACCAAGTGAGTTCCAGGAAAGGCACAAAGCTACACAGAGAAACCCTGTCTCAAAAAAAACAAAACAAAAAAAAAAAAACTCTACTGATCCTGTTATTGCCTGTGTACTTCTAAACAAAAACTGGGTCAAAACTTGATTGAGGTTTCCTGAGTTAACCAGGACCCTATGGAATTTACTAAATCAATTCAAATCACTCTACTTTATGTACAAAACACTGTTTATAACTTTCATTAGAAATGTCCACTTGTAAGAGTATTACCCTCTTCTTCCAGTTCCTAAAACTGGTTGGAGAGATGGCCCAGCAGTTAAGAGCACTTTCTGCTCTAGGACTGGAATTCAAGTCCCGGCACTCAGGCCAGTTCCTGAAAGAGTCACACTTACCCGGCCCCAACAGACTCAGCCACCTGGAAGGTGCTGGATAAAGCTGGGTTGGAGCAGGAGGACCTCACTCTAGTGCCTCCTAAATGAACAGAGTGACGCTGCTGTCAGCCGGTCATCCCACTGTCTCGGGTTCAACCAAGACTTAGCAGGAAACTCCAGAGAATGCTCCATCACAAAGCAGCCCCTTATAGATAATTGTCCTGTGGCCTTGCTTTTCTAATTCTTACTCTAACGAGATAACTGCTTGGAACTACAGCTGGAGACGCTGCGAAGTAACCTTTCCTGCTCTAGGTGAACTGTAGCACATGGTGGCCTAGAGGATGCTAGTCATAGAGTAATGCTGCCATCTTTAAGGGTGGTTGGAGAGCAGAGTTGGGGTTTTGTTTGTTTGGGTTTGGTTTTATAAGATATAACAGATGAACTAAGTTTAAAACCAAACGAAACAACAATATCTCTACAGTACTTTCTACCCTTTATCTCTGCCCTTCCAAGCTGGAGCTAGACTCTCATTCTGCATGTGCCTCTTCTTGCTGTGCTACTGCTGACCGAGGTGTTTAAGAAGAGGGGTTAGTACCGCATTCAGCCAAGAGCAACACTAAGTGTCAGAACTCCCCAGGCAAAAGTCCCCCCCGTGGAACAAATAGTGGGACCAAGACTTGCAGAGCTTAGAAGACCCAGAGGGCTTTTCAGCCAAGCTGTGCAGGGTGGAATCTGAACTGGATAGAACCCTATTTAAGAGAGTATCAGCTTTCCAAGACAGACATTAAGGCTTCATGTCAACGAAAGTATGAGCACTTGCAGAAAGATAGCATTTCTCTAGTCTGCCCAAGACATCTGGACAGAGAGGGCCAAGTAGTTTTGCAGCCTCGCTGCTGTATGGGGCTTCACCTTGGAAGAATGTGAATCTGAGATGGGCACCAGTAAAACAGATGGTCAGCTCCAGCTGAGGGCCAGTTTTTAGTAGGCTCACAGCCAGCAAGCTTCGCTGTGTGTTTTTTTACGTGAAGGAAGCATTAGTAGGCCCCTGAAGAGACAAGCATTTGTAACCAGGCCATTTGGATGACAAGGAGCTCTTTGATTTCTAACGACCCTGATTTAACTCTGCCTTTGCTACCTTGAGGCTTCACTTCCAAAGTGAATTCCTATCAAACCCTCACAGACAGCGGCTTTGAGAAGGTGGTTGTGTTGTGGGGGTACACCTGTGCTTTCCAGGCCGCTGGAACTGTGCTCCAGCACCTCAGACTGCGTTAGATCCTTGCAAATAGATGCTTTGAAATTGTGATGCCATTTGGCTTCTTCTGCAGCAATCACAAAACTGAAAGGAGTCTGTGCAGCTCTTCAGAGGGAATTCAAATTCACATAATCCAAATAAAATATTTGGATAACTTGTTTAAAACAATATTACCAGCGATTTTTCCCATTAGTGCACTGTTACCCACATGGTGTGTAGGCAGAGCCAGTAAACCATGGAGAAATGTGAATGCACGTATTCAGAAAGTTGACCTAGAAGTCTGAACTCGGGAAGTGCTGAGTAAGCAGCGCCCTTTCCAGTCTGTTGTAACTGTGCTACCTTTCCATCAGTCATTCAGGCAACATTTGTGTCCCAACACTCGGTACCCAGGGCAGTTTGTCACTGCCCGAGATGCATATGTAAGTGAAATAATTGCTCCTGCTGTGGACCTCACTCCAATGAAGAAAGGCAGGTAAAATAAAATCTTAATATGGAAGTTAAACCTAAGTTATACACAGTTATATAGTAGACTTTCAATGTGAGATTCCCTCAGCTGTTACCACTGTAACCCTACACAACCCAAAACAATAACCCAAAACAATATTCTTTATCCATGTATACATGAGAGACATTCTTTATCCATATATGCATGAGAGACATTCTTTATCCATGTATGCATGAGAGACATTCTTTATCCATGTATGCATGAGAGACACATGGCGTTCCACTGATTGCAGCTAGGCTTAGTGGGGCACTCCTGCACCATTTAGATCCGAGTCTTGTCCACGTGCCCTAGTTATCCTTGCATCAGTCTCAGGGAAGGCAGGAAGGGAATGCGCAAGCTCGATGGGCAAGCTTGTCAAATCTGTGCTGTGTTATGTGTACTAACACCCATTGGCTGCTGTGAGTCAAAGTCATGGGCTTGGGAGGTCTTCTCGGGATGAAAGGGATGCAGAGGGGTGGATGTTTTTATAGTTAATTTACCTAAAATGAAATGAGAAGAGGGCTAAGAGGCATCAGAAGTGTCACAGGTAGGGCATATTACAATACAGGAAAACATTTAAGCAAGAACTTCAAGGAAGGACATTATCTGGGAAAAGAAGATCAAGGCGTACAGGAGTGGCTAATGCAAGCACCCAACATCTTCCGAGAACGGGGGTTAAAATGACCAGCTATGAGGCAAGTAATGGAGCAGAGTTTAGATAAGGAGTGTTGTAAAGCGGTGTAAGAGCTTTGAGGCTTTGAAAGGACAAGACAGGACTCATCTTGGAAAGACAATGGCTGAAGGATCAGTAATTGACTATAGGAAGGCAAAGACAGAAGCAGAGGGACGTGAAAGGAAGCCATCTTGGGCCAAGGTAACAGCAGAGGTAGGGAAGAAGAGGCTGGATTGTCTATGTTAGGTTAGCCCAGTACAGTTTGGGAATGGGGAAGGTAAGATGACTCCACATTGATGTACATTCACCCTCTCAGTAACCCAAAGCTCACCTAGAGCTTTCCTTGCCACGGTATACCATTAAGAGGAAAGAAAGAAGAGGAGGAAGCAGCTTGGTCAGGCCAAGCGAGGTGTAGCAGAATCTCCCCACGTCCGGCCTTGCACACCGTGTGCTGTACCTGAGTTTGAAGTCTTTCCCACTCCAAATCCTGGAGCCTTAGCCACTTACCTGAAAGTGGCCTGTGAATATTATCAGCTTTGAGTTGGCACTATACAGAGATGGACTGTATATTGCAACTTAATAAAGATGTGTGTGCATGTGTGTTTGTGTCTATGTGGTGTGTGTGGGAGGGGGGTTCTATGTGGTATGTATGTGTGTCTCTGTGTGGTGTCTGTATCTGTGTGGTCTGTGTATGGGGTGTGTGTGTGTGTGTGTGTGTGTGTGTGTGTGTGTGTGTGTGTAGTGTACCAATACAAGTCTATCCATGCTGCCAGTCCTAACAAAGTAAACAGCAGAAATACTGTCTGCACTTCTCCCATGCACACGTTCTTCTGTAAGTGCTACAGGGAATAGAAGATGAGAAGCTTCTGCCCTCAAAGAGGGCTACTGACTTGAGAACAGAACGTGAAAGTTTAAAGTAAGCAAGCACCACTGTGGATTATGAGAACGAATATTAGCAGCAGTTCTGTGACCCAGATCCACCACTGCTGAAATAACCTGATACTTGTGTGGCGATAATGAGAGCTCTATTGAGAGAATTTGTAAGGCATTATGTGAATTATTATGACAGAAAATTGAGGGTGGGAAAAATGGAATGAACAGAAATCATGCTGAGGAAGGTCTCTGAGGCCCTGTCTGCCTCAGATTTACAAGATAAAGTGCGGGGGCCTCATTTTAGAGTACTTTTTAAAGTGCTAGAAAACTAAAATTGTGCCCTTTGGTTTTGAATATTTATTAATGACAGGTCAAGCTCAGTTCATAAGCTATTTTGGAGATTCTCGGTTCCTGATGTCACAGCGTACACAAACATGTCCAGGGGTCAATCTGTTACATAGTGGGTGGAGGGCCACTGGGAAACTCAGCCAAGTCCTCTGCCTTCTGATGTTCTCTTGTTACACTGAGAGGGACATCTCAGTCCCTGTCACTAGCTCTTCTCCTCTTCTTGTCCCTTAAATGCCATGCTCTCTGGGATTCTGCTCTGGTACCTCCATAGACTCTCCTTGATCAGTTACCTCTACACAGGCATGATCAGCTCTTAGCATGTCACGAAGTCCGTACCTTCAGATCTGTACAAGCCTACTCTCCTGAGATGCAGGCTTGCCTCTCTACCAGACTTTTCTGAGCCTCTCAAATAAAGTATTATATGAGAAATTTGCCTACATTTGTGTCTTCTGTTTATCATTTGCAGGCGTCAGAATTGTGGAATACTTATTAAATTGACTCTTCATGCAGAATTTGCCATATCCAAAGTTAAAAGTCATCTGTTGCTGATAACAAGTCGCCACGAGCTTAGCATCTTAAAGCAACACACATTTATTATCTCTCCATTGTGGGCAGGTGCCTGGGCGTGGTTATCAGGGTCCTTTAAGAGTCTATGAAAAAGTTTTTCTTTGGGGGCAGAGTATCAGCTGAGTGATGGTCATAGGACCCACATAAGGTCATTCTGGTTGATTATGAAATCATTCTAGAGCACAAACATTCTATGCTATGATTCCACTCTTCTACATGTTTTTGGAGTCCTCTGTGTTCATTGCAAATGAAAACGTGACAGACAGGTGGAAACCATGCCACACTTTTTAACTTCATTTTGAAACCACTTTGTTAGTAAGAGCACGTCTTGCAGCCAAACAGAAGCAGCCTGGGAAGTGAGAACCTAATTTGTATCCTAAAAGCAGAGAAAATAAATTTAGCTGTGTTCAGCTAGTCTCAGACATGGAACCACTAGGCTGTGCTTTACGACCTAGACATGAGGGTCTCTGTGAGAAGTTAGGGTGATGAGAACTCCAGATACATCGAGGTGAGGAAAGAATGCAAGGACAGCAATGTAAAGCTGGCGTGTTTCAAGAACAGAGCAGGTGATGGTTTCCAAGCACGTCTGTGTGAGCCACAGTCAGTGCCAATCTGTGTAGCACAAGTGTAAAGACGGGGCTGGGAGTGTAGCTCAGTGGTAGCTTGGCCTCACCAGTCTAGAGTATGTGAGGCCCTGGGTTCAGTCTCTGACATCACAGAATGTACCATGAATGTACAAGCGGCAGCCTTTCTACCAGCCAGCAATGTCCTTTTTCAGTTGTCTGGAAAAGTGGTAGCCAAAAGCACTAGCCTGTTTCCACACTGTCAGCGTGCTGGGAGAATAGGCTGCCCAGTGAACTGTCAACTGTTTTCCTTCTTCAGCCTTGAAAGCCATCGTTAGCAGGTGTAGATGCAGTTCCCTCTGAAATCACCCCTGGATGTGGACGGTAGCTGTTTCAGAAAAGCAAACTTCCCCAAAGCTGTGGAATAGCATTGCTATTTGCAGAGTGAGCATTTGAACTGTATCCAGCTTTGGAGCTCTTCTGTGGCTCCCAGTTTCCAGGGTTGGGGCTGTTAGATGGGAGATACACTCAAGTGGAATGGCCATAGATACTGTGGCAACTCTCCAGAAGTACAGCAGGCACTCAGTGACAGGGAGGCTGCGGTAGCCGCACTTCAACTTGTCCTGCCCGAATTTGGTAACTAGAGGGTTTATAAAAGGAACTTTATATGTGAAGTTCAATTCTGTCTGCCTCAAAACTTCCCGGTTCATAGGCCCAATGGAAAGGTATATATGAAAAAAAAAAAGATAGGAAAAGACGAAATGTGTGAATGTTGGAAAAGCCTGATTTTCTTGACTAAGCAAAAAAACACATTCAAATACCAGCGGTTTTTTTTTTTTATAATGAAAGATGATTTGGTTAATACTGTATAGGACATCAATTTTAGAACAAAATGTAATCTTATTAAAATTCACTCAATTGGGGTCAGCTGACTGGTGAAAACTGAAGACAAATATGTTTATTATTTATACTTCTCTTTCTAACTTACGTGTTAGCTATGCTTTTTTAAAAAAAAAAACACTCAGTGCTCAATTTGGAAAATATTAGAAAATATTTTAAAATATTTTTATTGTGTAAGTTTCATTATAAATCTTCTTTTAAGTTAGGTGAATAACATGCACTATTACTATATTGGTCATGTTTTTTTTTAATCCACAAGAAAAGAAAAGGAATTAACAAGAACACCAAAGCACAGTTACTCATACTACCATATGTTTTTTATTACACAATAAAATACAAAGAAAAAGCAAACCATCAGGACATTCGTAGGCATTGCCAAACTACCCATCCTGCCAGTCCTGGTAGAGTCCTGAGCCTGCCGCCCCTCTCTGTGGTAAAGAGATTGTTGTCCAGCATTTCTTTCTGAATATCAGTGGGTCATTTTTTCTTTACTTGGTCCCTATTATAATGATAGAAAAAGAATACATTCTCTTGTGAAGTTGGGTTGCATTCTGTAATCTTTTGTGGTGTGTTTTTTTTTTCAAGAATGCCTAAGGTTCTGAGGGCACAAATCTGTTGCAACATATTTTTCAAACAATACAGAAATAACTAAATATAATATTTAAAGCATTTTTTAAAAAAGTATTTCGCTCACAATCCCAAACTCAAGAGGTAATCACAGCCATTCAAGAAAACAAGCAAGGCTGAACATATGGCATTTTTTAGTATTAATTTTTCAATATGAATAGGTGAAAAGAATAAGAAATAATATATTTCTCTGATGAAATTATCCAGCCAGATAAAGGAAAACCATTATAAGTATGTTCATTGACTTATTTTTTGCTCGGGATGTCCTGAAAAGGATAGCAAGTCTCTAAATTGAGTTTGAAGCCTTCCTTCCTTCCTTCCCTCAGTGTTTTCAGAACCACACCAAATTTGAATCGACAGCTATGCTTTCTTAAACCAAATATTTTGGTCGTATCTTGGAAACCTCCACCCTTCATTTGAATGTCACTTCTTGGTGAGGACAGGCCCCAAGAGATTAACCTCGGCCTGGCTCTCAGAGCCTAAAGGAGTCATCCCATTTCACCCTCTGCTAATAATCATGTACCTTCTCTGGAGAAAGCAGGAACCTCAGGGATAGCATTGTGATTGAACGGATTTCCTCCCCTTCCTCACATCACTGTCTCTTTCTGAAATTACCAGTCACTCAGTTTCTCAGACTTGAAATCCTGAAGCCATGCTTGCCTTTTGCATATCTCTACCCGATATCCTATCGGGTATCGAGTTCTACCCATAATCCCTCTTGTACTGTCGGCAGAGTCTGCTTATGGCCTCAGCCCTACACTGCTGCTGTCTACTCCCTTATCACTGAACTATAGTAGCAGGCAGCATAGTATATAAAGGGAAGGACTCATAAACTATGGAAATAAATCAATCACAATTAAAATCCCTGCTTTGCCTCTTGTTTCTACATAGATTCACCTGCGTTCCTTGCTTTCTGTAGCCTAACACTTTAAATGAAGGGAATGCTTACCTTGATATCTGGAAATCAACCTACTGCAATGCACCCGAAATCTAAGTACACATCGGAGTTCCTTAATGAATGTTCCTCGCCACCCCAGTCCATCTTATACATGTGTCAAAACTGCTCCAAAGTAATAGTCCCAATTAGTCAGTTCACTCCTTGGCTTAAAACCATCCACTGACAGAATTCTTGTTGCCCTTAGATAAAAATCTGAACATTTTAGCATAGAATAGAACACCTTCCAGAATCTGGTTGTGGTGGTTTGACTAAAAATGGCCCCATAGGCCCATGGGGAGTGGCACTATTAGGAGGTGTGGCCTTGTTGGAGTGGGTGTGGCTTTGTTGGAGGAAGTGTGTCTCTTGGAGGTGGGCTTTGAGGTCTCAGGAGCTCAAGTCTGGAGAGTGTATCCCTGTCACTTCCTTCTGCTTGCAGATCCAGATGTGGAACTCTCAGCCACCTCTCCAGCACCATGTCTGCCTTCATGCCGCCATACTTCCTGTCATGACAATAATGGACTAAAACTCTGAAATGTAAGCCAACCCCCAACTAAATGTTTTCCTTTATAAGAGTTGCTGTAGCCATGGTGTCTCTTCACAGCAATAGAAACTCTAAGACACTGGTCCAAGCTGTCTTCTCTACTTCCCTTAGAATAACAAATCAAAGGCTTCCTGTGACATAATTCTTGTTTTGTTCCTTAGCACCCTAACATGGCCGAACCCATGGCAGATGTTAATTAAAAATTTGGTGGCTGGAATTTGCATGCATGAAGAGAGGAATACATGCACACCTGACTGAATAAACTTGAGGGAAGATAAGATTCAAATGTTTCCCTCACATCCTGGAATGTTTAATAAATCTGAATTTGCAAGCTGCTATAGAAGCTGACCTTTCATTTCTTGTCTCCTTCCTATGTTTTCTGCCTTATGTCTAAAGAAAAAATTTCCCGCTTTAAGTAAAGGGTATGGTCTGGCTCATATTATGGATGAATGTATCCCAGAATGAGATGCTTCTGAGAAATATCCCACATATTCATGGAGCTGTTTTCAGGTGACAAATAGTCTGAGATGTGTTCATGGTTTTACACTGCATGGGAGATCAGATGTTAAGAGTTGCCTAGAAAATGGGAATCTGTTACTGTGAACACAAAGAGGGTTCAGAGATGACTTCATATGAGAAACAGAACCTCAGGTGGGCATTGAGTGCGAGTCTGTGCAGGTCATTTAACCCTCAGGTGAGGCCGAGGGCTTCCTAATGGCAAGCATAGGATGTGAAAGATACAGACTAAAGAGAGAACATGGATGAAGAATTTGCAATGGTTCACCGTAGCTGTTATTGCAAAATCTTGGATTGAGAGGTGCATTCCTGTTGCTTTTAAATGATTTTATTATTACTATTATTTACATCCCAACCAAAGTTTCCCCTCCCCGTCTCCTCCCAGTTCCCATCACCACCGCCTTCCCTCTGCCCCCTACCCATCGACTCTTCTCCATTTCTCTTTGGAAAAGGGCAGGCCTCCCATGGTTATCAACCAAATGTGACATATCAAGATGCAGTAAGACTAGGCACCTCCCCTCTTTATTAAGGCTGGGCAAAGGAACCCAGCATGAGGAGTAGGGTTCCAAAAGCCAGAAAAAGAGTCAGAGACAGCCCCTGCTTCCACTGTTAGGAGTCCCACAAGAAGACCAAGCTACGCAACTGTCACATATATTCAGAGTGCCCAGGTCAGTCCCCTGCAGGCTCCCTGGTTATCACTTCAGTGTCTTTGAGCCCCTATGAGCACAGGTTAGTTGATACTATGGGTTTCTGTGGTGTCCTTGATCCCTCTGGCAGATCTGCAATCTGTCCACCCCTTCTTCCACAGGATTCTCTGAGCTCAGCCTGGTTTGGCTGTGGGTCTCTGCATCTGTTTCCATCAGTTGCTGGACGAAGCCTCTCTGATGACAATTGGGCTAGGCACCAATCTATGAGTATAGCAGAATGTCATTAGGTACCATTACAGTGACAGTTTTTTCAGTATTTCTTCCCCAGTCATGCTTGGTTCTATCCTAGGTCTCTGGGCTATCCAGCCTCTGGGTCCTGGCACTCCAGGCAATATCAGAGGTGGGCTCTCTCCTATGGCATAGGTCTCAGGCTGGACCAGTCATTGGTTGGCCACTCCCATAATTTCTGCACCACATTTACTCCAGCACATCTTGTAGGCAGGACAAATTGTAGATCGATGGTTAGATGGTTGGTTGGGTTGATGTCCCAATCCCTCTACTGGTTAAAAGAGATGGCCAGTCCAGGTTACATATCTCCTATTGCTTAGAATCTTATCTGGGGTCACCCCTGTAGATTCCTGCGAGTTTCCATTGCACTGGGTTTCTACCTCAGCCCGAAATGTCTCCCTTTCCCTGTCGACTCTTCCAATACTGCCCGCCTCCATACTCCCCACATGTGATCCCTCCTGTTCCCATCCCCATCCATCCCCAGTCTACCCACGAAATCTATTCTTTTTCCTTCTTAGGGAGTTCCAAACATTCCTCCCTTGAGCCCTACTTGTTACTTGGCTTCTCTAGGTCTGTGGACTGTAGCATGGTTATCCTTTATTTTACAGCTAATATCCACTTATAAGTGAATAATATTATATTTGTCTCTCTTGGTCTGGGTTACCTTACTTAGGATGATTTTTTTCTAGTTCCATCCATTTGCCTGAAAATTTCATAATGTCATTGTTTTCAACAGTTGAGTAATAATACTCCATTGTGTAAATGTGCCACACTTTCTTTATCCATTCTTTGATTGAGGGACATCTAGGTTGTTTCCAGTTTCTATTTCTATTATAAATAAAGCTGGTATGAACATAAATGAGCAAGTGTCTTTGTGGTATGATAGAGCATCCTTTGGTTATATGCCCAAGAGTGGTGTCACTTGAGTCTTGAGGTATATCAATTCCCAATTTTCTGAGAAACCACCATATTAATTTCCAAAGTGGTTGTACAAGTTTGCACTCCCACTAACAATGGAGTATTCTGCTTGTTCCACATCCTCTCCAGCATGAACTGTCAGTTGTGTTTTTGATCTTAGCCATTCTGACAGGTGTAAGGTGGAATCTCAGAGTCATTTTGATTTGCATTTCCCTGAAGGCTAAGGATGTTGAACATTCCTTGAAGTGTTTCTTGGCCATTTGAGAGCCTTCTGTTGAGAATTCTGTTTAGATCTATACCCCATTTTTTAATTGGCTTATTTGGTTTTTGATGTCTAAGTTCTTTATATATTTTGGAAATCAGCCCTGTCAGATGCAGGGTTGGTGAAGTTATTTTCCCATTCTGCAGGCTTCTGTTTGTCCTATTGACAGTGTCCTTCACCTTACAGAAGCTTTTCAGTTTCCTGAGACCCCATTTATTAATTGTTGATCTTAGTGCCAGTGTTCTGTTCAGGAAGCTGTCTCCTGTGCCAATGTTCCCACTCAAGGCTAGTTTCCCACTCTCTCTTCTGTCGAGTTCACTGTATCTGGATTTATGTTGAGATCCTTGATCCACTTGGATTTGAATTTTGTACAGGGTGATAAATATGGATCTATTTGCATTCTTCCACATGCCAACATCTAATTAGACCAGCACCATTAGCTGAAAATGCTTTTTTTCCATTGTGTGGTTTCTGAAGTTATGTCTGGGTCTTCAATTTAATTCCCTTGATCCACCTGTCTGTTTCTATGCCAATACATTTGGTTTTTATTACTATAGCTCTGTAGTAGAGCTCAAAATTGGGGATGGTGATAGAGAGGTGCATTTCAATATAAGCAAGAACAATTATGAATAATCAAAATTGGATAATTTGTGTCAGCAAGAGTGAAAGTGAGAAATTCCCCCAAGTGATCACGTGCATTCTTCCTATCTTGCCACATAGCTTTCAGCCTGCATGCTGATAAATATTAAATGTTTATCTCTGATCTTGATTTCTGTCCCAAGCTTCAATTTGCTTATTTAACACCTGACAACTCAAATTTATCTCCTAAAATGAACTCTTCAGTTTCTCTGCTTCAAATCTTTAATTCTCAGATGGACTAAGTTGTCTCATTTACTCTGTTGTTTAT
>CABHPH010127328.1:0-18673 GCA_902168325.1 Peromyscus nudipes
TTCCTAAATGCCGGCCACCGAATGACGCAGGAATGATTCAGAGAAGAACGGAAAATGATGGAAAAGGCAGCGGTGGCAAAGAGGGCCCGCCAAGCTTCTCAGTAAGTTCTTCTTCCTTCATTTCGCTCTCTACGTTGATGAGGACAATGGAGATGCTACCAGGAAGTCCAATGGGGAAAAGCACCTTTACCATCCCAGCGGACCACCAAAGGTTCCCACCCACCACCCTGCAGACAGGGATCACATCCTGTGATGCTCAGCCAGAAGTGGGGCTGATCCACGCATGCTTTCTTGGGAGCAACACTGACCGACACTGATCCCTACACCAACGTTTACAGGGACAGAGACCCACTCCTTTTCACAACTCTTTTACTGGCTCCACCACTCCTATGCTCAAGTCTCACAAGTACGGAGAGTGAGTGCGAGCACACTTTCGACACCTTTCTAGGAGGCTGAGGAATCGGAAGAGTGAAATAATCAAAAGCAATTTCTTGCTCTGGGTCTTGTAAAGGCATTACGATGATGATGATGATGATGATGATGATGACGACGATGATGATGATGATAACAGGTTTTCAACTAATAGGAGAGGTCTGTTATTAGTGCTGCCTCCACAAACTGACTCTGGTGCTACTTGGCATCCTCTTTCCTTGAAACCTCATCACACTCACGAGCCCAGAGCTCACGCCTAAGGCTGGGAAAGGATGCATTACTTACTTGCTACCTTTTAACGACAGCTATGCTGGGATCAAAACTCACACTTTGCTGATTCTGAAGTTTAGGCATAAGTGTAACAACACCACAGGGCTTCCCTTCTCAGTGGCCTCCTTGCTCCTACAGAACGCCAGGGAGTATCATCCCTCAAAGGCCTCATGTTCACATTCTTCTATCAGATGGCTAGCGCTCCAAACTTTATTAGAATGTGTGTGCGTGCACAGGTGTGTGTGTACACATGTGGATGTCAGAGGACCACTTCTGTGGAGCCAGCTCTCTCTTTCCACCTTCATCTTGTTTCTGGAGGTCACATGCAGGACATCAGGACTGCACAGCAACTGCCTCCATCAGCTGAGTCACCTGGCTAACCTTCAGATGGCCAGTGGTCCACAAAACAGCCTCAGGGCTGTTGCCAAATCGCTGCTAAGTTTAACTCCAATGTTACTGTGGTAGTCTGAATGTCATTGGCCCCCATAAACCCATAGGGAGTGGCACGATTAGGAAGTGTGTGGCTTTGATGGAGTGAGTGTGGCTTCATTGAAGGAAGTGTGTCACTGTGGAGGTGGGCTTTCGGGGTTTCCTATGCTCAGGATACTGCCCAGTGTGTCTGTCGACTTCCTGTTGCCTGCAAGATATATAACTTTCAGCTTCAGCAACACATCCACCTGCATGCCACCATACTCCTCGTCATAAAGATAATGGACTGAACCTCTGAAACTGTAAGCAAGCCACCCCAATTAAATGTTTTATTTCTAAGAGCTGCTGTGGTCATGGTGTTTCTTCACAGCAATAAAAACCCTAAGACAGTCATCTTCGAGGTAAAGAGTTCCTTAACCCTTTAATTCCAAGTCATAGCCTCTCCTCCATCCAACTCCTCGCATTCCTACATTACACATGTCCTTCAGCACCTATCCATAAATGCTTGGCAGACATAGTGATCCACATGCAATCCCAGAGTTTGGGAATTGGAGACAAGGCATCCCTGGGTCAAGCTAGTTAGCTAAACTAGGCAAACTGGCAGGCTCCAGGTTCAAGTGAGAGACTCTGACGCAGTATGTAAGGCAGAGAGCAATTGAGAAAGGTGCTGGATGTCAGGCTCTGGGCTTTACACACACACTTGAACAGGTGCACATGCACTTTATGCCAGCACACATTTGAACATGTATGCACATCACACACACACACACACACACACACACTACAAAGAAAAAGAAGAGTGCAGATTAGTGAAGCCTATCTCTAGGTGTTAGGACATTTCCCGAGACAATGAGATACTGGGAGCTCTGACCCAATGAACAGGTTAATCTACCGATGTATTCAAAGCATAAATAGGTAAGTGTGGAACCATGGAAGAAGGTTGGGCTGGAGGTGCCTGAGAACAAAGCATGTGGAGCTTGATCTTAGCCTGGCCTTCTTTATCACAGCTTCATTCTGCTTCTGATGAACTCTCTGATCTTCCAGACCACCATGAGGGTAAACAGCTTCTGTGACATGGTCCTGTCTCCATCATGGAGTATCTCACCCACCACGGGTCTACAAAAATCCTATAGCCTGATATCTCTCAAGCTGAGGGCTGAGGTAACTAAGATCGCAGCGAGAACAGATCTTCCACCCACAAAACTGAAGCGAAGGAAAGGCATTCATACCAGCTTTGCTTTTGTACCTCAGACTGCAAACTTACTCATCGCTTGTGCCAAGTGTTCACAGTTCGGATGGAAGAGGCAGCAACATGAGAAGGCGCAGACACCGAGACACTGGAGAGAGAAGTTCACATGCCTTGTAGTATAGACGGTGTTGCTGATGTTAATCTCTCACTGTGTCTATTCATACATTCCACTTTACTGTGAGCATGTAGATACAGTGGCAAACAGACTGATTGGGGCTTGGTGCTATTTCAAGAATCCTCTGGGAATCTGGGAACAGATTTGCTGTGCATAAAGAAGAACTATGGCACCTGATGTATTACCAGTGTAGGTCACAAGCAACAGAAAACACCTTCCTATAATGGCATACAAGCTCTGTGGAAACAAGGGGCTTCGTCTGTCTTGTTGCTATTTAACTGAGCTCCTGGAGTACTATCTGGCCTATGTTAGATGCTGAATAGACATGGGTTGAAAAAATAATCCATCTGGTTAGATGCTTAAAAATAGCAAGTAGCTATGGTCCAGATTTCACTTAAAGATGGCCATGCCTCTCCAAAGCCTCCCCTGACCATGACTAAAATGTCTCTCCCAACTGTCCTTTGTTGGCCATTCCTTCATTTGTCTTCCCTAGCACTTTCATAATCTAGAATTAGCTTATGTATCTGCAAAGTCATTTTCTTCCTCATTCACAATATTAACACTATAAGGATCGGGGCTGTATCTGTCCCAGGACATCCTCAGACACTAGCCCAGCAAAGCAAATAGTAGCTGTTCAGGGTTTTTCTGGAAATAAAAATACAGAGGGACTTAGATAACTTCTTAAGGGAATGAGCTCTCGGGCTGTTTTATCATGGTTCCAAAAAGAAATGGTTAAGAGAGATTGGGATTAAGAGGAATCCCAGTGAGATTCTGGAATCCTGAGTGGGTAGCTTATTAAGCCAAATCTGAGCTGACAACACCATGAGATATTACGTTATATTCATGAAATAAAATACTTTGTAAGTATCAATATCCTGCTTTTGGTAAATGTTTACTAAATACTGTGTGCCAAGTTTAACACACTGCATGCACCAAAATTAGATGAATAAGTGAAACCAAAGACCTGCCCTACTGGAGTTTATATTCTAGTGGAGAAACAATCCCCAAATTATAGAATATTGTTCATTTGCTGAAAGGGAGAGTGGGGTAGGGAATTCTGGGTGGCAGAAGCCCAGATACAAAAGCGATCAGTCACAAGGGTATGTGAATCACAATTATATAGCTATTTTCAATACAGCGATTATGTTTATCAAATGTTGTGTGAAAGGGCTGAGCATGTGGGCCCATGATTTTAATCCCTGCAACTGGGAGGCAAAGGCAGGTAGATCCCTGTGAGTTTGAGGCCAGCCTAATCTACATAGTGAGTACCAAGCTAACCAGGGATACACAGTGAGACCCATCTTTAAAGAATAAAACAAAATAACAAAGATGTATGAGGGTCTGGCAAGATGACGCCTGCTCTACTAGCCTGAAAACATGAGTTTGATCCTCAGACCCTGTGAAGAGGTGGAGAGAGAGAACCAATTACGCAGCTGCCCTCTGACCTCTGCACTCTGCGGCATGACTCCATTACAAATAACAATTTTAAGAGGTTGTGTGATTTTCTGTGACAGTGTCTGTCTTATGTGCTCAGGGAACCTTAGTAGGAATCGAAGATGTTGAGAGTACCAACCCTCTGCACATTGTTTCCCAAACGCCATCACTACCATGTCTATTCTGGAAAACATACTTTAGTGGACGTGGTGACTAGCACTCTGCTGTGACACCATCTAGAACCTCAATGCTGATGAGCACAAAAACCACCAGAAAAATCCAGACATGGGACACCTTTGCCACCACCAAGATGAGACTTCCACAGATGGGTCCTTTACCACTTTATTAATGTAACAGATCAAGATATTTACACTCACCCCCTTCCACTTTATTAGAGATTACACTCAATAGAGGCTGGATTCTAACAACAAAAGTCTTTAGCCAGAGACAATAAAGTCCTGACCCAATAGCCACAGCTAGGCAGAGAAACAGACAGCCTGTTTTAACAACTGGCCTTCCAGATTCTTGTGAGGAGACTAGAAACAATGTTGCTTTAAAATCCTAATAGCCACAGCTTGGAACAAGTGCAACAGATGTATAGAACTGATTCAATAAATATTTAAATACCTATGTGGGTATGCCATTAGTTTGTGAAACAGAGATTTCAGAATATATCGACTTGAGGACTACATTACTTACTGAGTAAATATATAGTACAATGAATATTCATGAACAATGGAAATTCACTATTTTAATGTAAGCATGCATACTTGATTTCTAAATGATTTAGCTTTGTACAAGGTGGCTCTTAGATTATTATAAGGCTATGCTCCTTACCATATGTTAATAAGTAATTAAAGGTAAGGATTTTAGGCATCAAGTCTTGGATTATAATATAATGGAAAGCCATTACAGACTAATAGAAAACTAATTTTTACAAATGAACGACCATTTCTCTGTTGATATATAAACCAAAGTGCTATTATTTTTAAAGACTTATACTGGACATTAATCTTATCTTTTAGTTTAATGGGACTTAATGTATCAGAGATGAATTCCTCCATCATCTGTTATCCTTCTTTACACCTACATAAGCTTATGACAGCAATGTGTTCTCAATCACTGTTACAAGAAGGTAGCAACAAGAGAATAGAACCACAAGGAAGAGCCCAAATAGAAATTTCTTTTCCTTGTTCACTCTCCCAATGGTCCTCACCTAGTACAGTAAACCCCAAAGAGAAGCATAAAACTGTGAATGTTATTACTAATAAAGATATTCAAAGTTTTGCAAAGAACTAGATTCAACACAATGCTGAAAGAAAAAAAAAGTAATAAAAAGCAAAGGACAGCCGGGGGGGTGGTGGCACATGCCTTTAATCCCAGCACAGGGAGGCAGAGGCAGGAGGATCTCTGTGAGTTTGAGGCCTGCATGGTCTACACAGTGAGTTCCAGGACAGGCAGGGCTATACAGAAGAAACCCTGTCTCGGGGAGAAAAAAAAAAGTAAAGGACATGACATGGCTTCTCCTAGGTATGGTAGAGGAGAAAGTTTATTGTAGATAAAGGGAGACACAGTCAGAGGCAGGGACTTCTGGAAGAGTCCAGAGTAGACATGACCCTGAGCCATGTGAGGAGAGGGGGAAAGGAAGAGGGAAGGGAGAGAGTGAGAGAAGCAGGTGTAGCAGCCAGGAGACCTAAAAGAGAGATGAAAGGGCCAGGTAACAAAATGGTTGGTTTATACAGGGAAGGGCAGCCCAGCCTCTGGGCTGGAGAAGTTTAGGGTAGGGGGCAGGTTATGCCGGCCATACCCTCTAACAGGTAGGGACTGAGGGATGCACAGAGAATCTGGTTGCCAGGTCTACTTTGATATGTTAAATAGGCACCTCAACCATTTGTCCCAGGTTTGAAACCTAACAAAGACTTTCTCAATTTTTTTTTCATATACTATTAATCAAGAATTTCCAGGAAGAGTAAATGATGCTGCATTTACCAAATTCTTTCTACACTGAGTGCTCCATGGGACTGGTACTCTTTGGTGGAACCTTAGGAAATATCAGCAGGTCAGGATTGAGTTCTACTGTTACACACTGCATAGGACGCTTATTTGTATCATCACAGGAACACTGCTTCAAGAACTGATTCCAGTTTTTATGTTTTTACCACAGAAAGTTAAGGTGTACCTATGTTCTCAGCAGGATGCAGGAATTAGGTTTCCCTCTCAGCTGCCCAGCAGACCACCTCAAACACAAATGTGACTCCATCATCTATCTGCTCAAAGTCCTCCACAACATCTACCTACTCAAAGTCCTCCAGGGGCTTCACAGCTCTGCACAGTAATACTTACATATTTGATAAGAGTTCTTGGAATTTTTCCCACGATCTGCTCTTGGTTTATCTCCCCTTTCAAATCTGTCAGGATCGCAAGCTGGTACTTCAAGTTCCCTAGAAGCCCTCGCAAATAAATGTTCCAAGGGAAAGCTGAAGAGTTTCTTTTCAGCTCCTGCCAAGCCCCACCAGTCCCGGAGCCCACTTATAAAATAAACACACCGACTCTTATATTATTTAAACTGTTTGGCCATTAGCTCAGGCCTATCATTGTTTAGCTCTTATTTTTATACTAAGCCCAATTTTGTTAATCTATACGTCGTCATGTGTTCCGTGGCTTTACTTGTTGTCTCTACATGATGTTTCCTGGACGGCAGCTGCCTTGGCTAACTTAGTTTAGTGTGGAATAGACCATGACTGCCTGTGCATGGAACGTTCACACCTGTTACACCTCCACCAGAAAATACTTATGCCACCAATCCTTGCCTGGGCAGGAGAACTCCCATATGTTCTTTTGGCTTCAGGCTGAGCTAAGGAATCATTACTCTGGGTTTTCACAGCACCAATTATACCTTTGGCATGTGGTAGGATCCCCCACTGATCATCGAAATGACCTAGTTACTTGTCTTCTCAAGCAAAATGCTTATGACCTGGGAGCCAAGAACAGAGTTAATATGCACATGTCTCTGCACATATATTAGGTGGCAAGATTGATCAGTAAAACATACATGCTCTTAGAATGCTGGATATTCACACAGGTCACTAAAGCTGTTGAACAATGCAGGATAACCACTGAGCTCAAAGTGCTTAACACTCTATTCAGATGCCTGGGATATTGAATGAAGGTGTGCTCTGGATCAGACCACTATAACAGTCTAGAAGGTGACTTTTAGAATTACTATGAAGGTCATTTAATGTGGACAACTCTTGTGGTATATTCTGATCACATTGTGACACTCCAGACTGTCATTAAGACTTACCTTGAATCACGGGGCAGAGCCAGGGACCAACTGACCGGAATTAGCCACAGAGAAGCCAGCAATTTGGATAGAGAAGATGCAATTTGGATAGAGAAGATAGAGAGGGTGGGGACTAGAGTTTGAGCTACCTTTTGGTTCTAGGACAAGGGAAGAGATGTGTCTCTTGGGGTGTCTTGGCCAAACATCAAGGTTAGCTAGTTTGCTACTCAACCTCGCTAGCAGGTTTTCACTCTAGCCTTTAACTCCTGAGTTTTATTGATAAAGAGAATGATAGAGACTTAATTGAAGCTGCAGCAGAGCTGGGAGCTAGAAGCTCTGACAGGTCTTGGCCTGAGTGGCTGATGGGACACTGACTACGGGGCCGTGGGCTGCAGATAACAATTAAAATATCAGCACATTCATGTGCAGCCACTAGGCTGACAAAAAACCATCAGGAAACCTTAATAACATTAGTGAGGTCAGGAAATAAGGGAAGGGAGGTGAGTTGGAAAAAAGAAAGGGGGGAAAAAGCCTATAAGATAAAAGGCCAGATAGAGAACAACGTTGCTGTGCATCTGAATGGATCGACACTGCTGTGCCCAGCTGCTGAGTGGTACTTCGTCACAGTCTCTGTTCCACATACATCTCAGCACGAGCATCTTGCCTTATGTAGTATTAGATAATATACAAAACTGAGAGCCTTTCAGGAGGAATTTTTATCTTAGGTGGGTTTTTTTGTCTTATATGCTTGGAAACTGTTGCATAGGTTAGGACTCACTTGTACAAGCATGTAAAGAAATAACTCTCACTATTGGGAAGATATGGAAATCATTGTGAGACCACTGGGAAAGACAAATTATTCTCAAGAACTTAATATACTTTTGTATCGCTCAAGAAAACAAGTACAAATTCTTCTCCTGCAGAATCATGGGAGCTGACACTACAGATGTCTACGGTGAGCTGTTCTCTACCCTGCTACCAAAGAAACCCTAATGTGAAAGCCATGGACAACACAGACCTCAAGTTACTGCAATGTCAATTATAGAAAAAAAATGCTCAGTGGAATTTTGAAAAAAGGAGGAGGAAGTGGGAAAGGGGGGGGGAGAAAAAAGTGGGGGTAGGAAGAAAAGAGAAAAAAAAAGACAAAAGAAAACTGAGTTTTATTCCCTGGAAAAAATGTTATTATTCCACAGCATTGTTTTCGAACGAAAAATTCGAACTAGATTTTAAATCACAAAACTATACACAATAGACATAGCCAGGAAACGCAATGGAAATGTTTGCTGTATTCTTTCCAGAAGGGTAGGTGTGTCTCCTACCAGTCTACCGAGGTTCTCCGAGGAAGGAACGTGTTACAAGAAAAGAAGTACTTCTTTCTGCTCAGAAGCTCAACCCTGATAGAGAAATCAAGACAGCCAATGAAGAGGGTTGGAGCGCAGCTCACTTGGGAGAGCACTTGCCTAGCCCCGAGTTCAATCACCAGCACCCATAAACTGGACATGATGGCACACACCTGAAACCCCAATAATCAGGAGGTAAAAGTAGGATCAAAAGTTCAAGGATATCCTCAGCTAAACAGCAAGTTGGGACCAGCTTGTCTCAAAAAGCTAGAGAGGGAGAAGAGAAGAGGGGGAGAGAGGAAAGGAAAGAGATAGAGAAAAAGAGAATTTCTGACTGTGAGAACGAACAAAAGGTTCCTCTTACTTAGGACCTGGCCCTTCCCGGGACTTAATAAACACTCACCTCCAGTGCAACTACTTTCCTTTTCCCTACAGAATAGTAACAGGAATGTGTGGAGAAGTGCACTGCCTTGTGACCGATTCCTAAAGCAAAGGCCCAGGCATCTCAGAGCATCACTGAATTCCTGTAGCACAGATGAGAGTGCTAGCTTGTCCAGAACCAGGCAAATATTGGGGGTGTAAAAACAATGCCCACGTGCTGCCAGCCTGAGGTCAACTCATCCTACCCTGCTGCCCTAGTGAGTTTGAAGACAGTGGACAGCATCCAGTGTGTAGACCTTACTGCATAACAAGAGAGGCTCTGCAGGTCACCACAGGTGGAGGTCTGAAATGGCAGCCATATAGGATTCCTTGTGGTCACCCACCTCCTAACTCTCTCTCTCAGCATCATGCAGCTCTCCTTGGAAATTGTATCTCACCCACAGACTTTGGCAGAGATCCAGGAAAACCTAAGACAAAAACTGGCAAATCTCCCAGCACAGCTCATTAATAATCTGCAAATGATGCCCTTCAAGCCACAGGTCATGGAGGTGCAGCCTCACATCTGTCATGTAAAAGCAGTGCCTTGGTGCTAGAGGTCCACAGGTGCCACAGGCTTGAAACTGTCCCTGACTGAGCTCCACCCACTAGCTACTTTAAATACCCACTCAGAACTTCTTAGAGGCAAATGCTCATACTGCTAGGAGGGGCATCTTTCTAACCCACACCACCTCCTTCCCTGAAGTCAAAGTCCCTTCATCTTTGAATATCTTCTTAGGTCAAGCCCAAGGAAGGATACCTTCATCCAATCTGAAGCACTCCTCAACACTGCTCTCATAGAGCACATCAGTTCTCCATGGGGTTTCTATTTCCCTTTCTTCTCTTTAGATAAAGCACATTGCCCCCAGTACCTGATAATCTGCAGAGAAACGCTGCTCTAACACCTGTAATGCCAAATGCCTTCTAGACCCATGGAACTAAGATCAACTCAGGATATTCTCAACAACTCTGTTCTTGCTGAAGAATCAAAGTGATCTGAAAAATCTAAATATGTGGCTTAGAAGAATGACTTATCAAGACCTCGAGCTTAGCTTCAAAGAAAGTGAAACCGAAGGGCATCAGCACTTCCTTCCAGTATGCTACTGTCTGGAATAAATGAATTAACTTCTTAGACTGTACCTCGTAGTGCTTGAATTACAGTTGTGCTTGAATTACAGTTATCGAGAGCCACCGCATTGTAAAAATGTGTGGAAAGAAACAAAGGATGAGACAACTACCCTGTCAATTCTCTACCGGCAGAATGTGCCTGATTACAACCTGGGGCTCAGTGGCGGAAATCCGCTGGCATGCGGTGTAAGGGTTTCCTGGATCACTACATCCCACAGGCCCGTCCTCGCCACTTACCGTCTTGGGAATTACAGTAATGCCACCAAATCTCCGCCAAAAGGAGTTCAAAGAACTTAGAAAATGAGATGTTCAGCAAAGGGCTTCCCAATCTTTGCAAAACAAGAGGGAGTCTTTTGATCTATATAACTAGTTTTTAAAAAAAACTTTCTTACATTCAACACTTGCACCTTAATTTATGATGCCTAACGGATCCAACTATGAATGGGTGATGCTTGCTACTCCACTCAACTGTCAGGGTGACATCTGATTGTTTCATTTCCTTTCCCGTCACCCCTTCCCCGCCCTGCTTGATGTCCAGTCCACACTGTGTTTACTGGGAAACTCCCCAACTTTTTTTTTTTTTTTGCCAAAAATGACTTCAAATTAAAATAACTTGTGAACTATTGTGTGTAAACCAAATGGGGCATCACTGGAACGACTACTTCCTGTATGTAATTCATCTGAAATGTAACAAAGTGGGGGGGGGGGAGATGGGTCCCATGAGCACACCCATAGCAAAAGCTTCACTTGTCCTTGCAACCAATACTGTGCGATAACTATGCCACCAAGCTGTCCAGAATGCTTTATCAGCATGTAAATCAGTGCATAGGTGCTACAGCTGCTATTACGACAGTATAAAAGCAAGAATTTGATAATGAATCTCCTCTTTATGGAAATTTGCTTCAAATTACTCCAATAACACCCTGTACGTATCTGCAATTGCTCGCCAACTGAAAAGCCCAATTCTCTACTGTGCCCAGACAGCTGCACTTGACCTTCCCTCTTATCATTTCAAATGGATGAAGAGGGAGTCTCCAGACTACCTTCCACAGACCCCCAGCTTTTTCAGTACTCTGACAGGGGCATTCCTGCAACTGACAGTGTGGATCACTTGGTGATGCAATAGTCCTACAATCTTTGGAAGGTTAAAAATGTAAACAGCCATCAAACCCACAGCTCCTAGCTTACCACCAACCATCAACAATAAGTTCTGAGACCTTCAAATGCCACCAGCACGTAGGATCCAGAAAGGAAAAAAGAATTCCAAGGTCCAGATCTGAGACCGAGAACACATGCATAGGGTAGAAAAAGCTGGGCTTGAAAGAATTTAGAAGGGCCAGTTTACTCCAGGATACTCACCTCTGGTGTATTTGCTTCATCAGGTGACTGGCCAGGTTTATTAATCACCATCCCAAACTAATGCTTTTGAGCAGAAACTGCGGAGGAAAAGTCACAGCCCTTTGCCACCTTTTTAGGAAACAGAAGCCGGGTCTCAGTGCCAGCATTTTCTCTGCCTCCTGAGCATAGGATGCTACCACAAGGACATGGTGGGGCCTTACATCTACACATCCACAGTTTGATTCTTCAAGTTAACTATTATATTTCAGAGCAATTGCAAGTGCCAACTAGGAGTCTCACAGAAAATGGGGACTATGGATCCCTACATTAATATCTTTTATAGATTAATTGGGGGGGGTCAATTAAAACAATACAGAGATTTTAGGACAGTAAGTTCTAGGGAGATGGCTTAGTGAGTATAGCACTAGCCATCAGATTGGCCTGTAGGAATGGGGAGTGGGGGGCATTTCCTTGATGAATGACTGAGATGCAAGGGCCCAGCTTACTGAAAACAGTGCTAGGTAGGTGGTCCTGGGTTATATAGCAGCACTCAGAACAAGCCATGGAGAGCAAGCCACAAAGCAGCATTCTTGATGGTCTCTACACTAGGTTCCTGCCTCAAGTTCCTGCCCTGACTTTCCTGGAGCATAAGATGAAATTAATCGGTCTCCCCCCAGGTTACTTTTGATCACTGTGTTTCTCACAGCAGAGAGGTAAACTACAACGATACATAAATCCCAGTGTGGTAGTTTGCATCTGTAATCTCTCTGTTTCTACTGCAAGAAGGGTGGTGGAGACATGGGAATTCCCCAAATCTTGCAGAGCAGCTAGTCTGGCGTACACAGTGGTTAATAACTAGAGACCTCATTTCAAACAAGTTGGGGAGTAAGGAATGATATATGAGGCTATCCTCTGACTTCCATATATGTGCCATGACACATACATGAACACACTTACACACATATACAAAAGGAAGACAGCAGGTTAACAGAAATGTGTTTACTTAATCCTTGTTCCAATGCCCGTCATCTGTATCAATGAAAAACTGAAGGCTCTGAAAGAATGGAACATGGGCCTTATCAATTGGACAGAAGTCCCTTGTTTTTGCTTCACTTTTCTTTTACTCCAAGTCGATGGATATAAATTCACCTAATACTGCAGAATCCATCTCAGTGACAAATTCAAGATGTGCAGCAGTTCCCTCCATGTAGAACATCCAAAGGACCTGGTGCTCACACACATTGAGTCTCTGCAGGAGACTGGACAGGGTACAGAGCCACCTGCATCTCAATTACTAATTCTGCAACATGAAAAAGCACTACTCACCGCAAGGGCTGCTGGGTCATTTAAATTTGATAATCCTACTAAGCTCTCTGCATGAGGCTGGCAGAGAGCAAACACCCCACAGTATCAGTTCCCACTTCTATGCTTTCTTCCCACAGGGAAACATGGTCACCGTACCAGTGACATTTTGCCACTCAAGAATACTGGGGCTGACTTATGTCTGCCTGGGATATAGACTTTTCTACAATACAGAATTGATCCCAGCTTGTAAGAAATATGTCTAGAATAGATTCCTCTCATAACCGTGGTGAAGACAAAACAAAACAAACACACGAAAAACATTACCAAAAGTCAAAAATGTAACTGTTTCAAATGTATGATTCAGTGACAAGATATGGGCAATGCTGCCCAGTCATCACCACTACCCAGTCTGGGCCCATTTCATCAGCACAAACCACCAAGCATCCATGTTCCCCTCTTCCTCCAGCGCCTCGGTTTACCTAATTTAGCTCTGCATAATCTATATCTTTCACATAAATTCATTGACAAAAAAGATGGTCCTCTGTGCTTGACTTTTTCCACACAGTATGTTTTCCAGATTTGTCCACCCTGCAGCATGTCCTTCAACACTTTTCATGACTAAATGGTAGTCTCTCGCATAGACATACTACAATTAATTTATCCACCATTAGTTGATGGTCATTTAGGTTGTTTATACCTTCTGGTTACAGTGAATAGTGTTCTGCTATGAACATTCATGTGTGAGTTTCAACTGTTTTACACATAAACCTAAAAGTGGACTAGAGCCAGAAAGGTCCCAACTTTTTAACACAGTGATACCAACAATACCATCCACAATGTTCATGCTCAAGAACTGTGCAATCAGACTACCCCTCTGGCCTCCAAACAGCACATAATGTTTTAAGTAACTTTAAAATTCCATGTTGGCCCACATGCATAACTCTCCTTGACCACATGTATCCCATAGGCCATGGGTGGACACACCTGGAACATTTATATGCACACACACACATACAAGCTCATATATACAAAGACATAGATCATTAATAGGTAGTTATGTAGAACACACATAGAGGGTAATGTGTGCTACAGTTGACTTTGCCATATTTCTTGCGTTAAGGCCTTTCTTCTTTCTCCATCATCACTGGCTGATGCTCTCAACCCCACAACTGTAATCTTTTAAACATCAAGTCATGTCCCTATTTTCCTTGCTTACATATTAGCACAGACGTGTGAGAATACCTGCCTTGACTAGTGTTCAGTAAATGTTTGAGCAATAAACAAATAGATAGGGCCCAGCACACAGCACAGATGCAGTGAATACATGAAACCAGGCCAGTACCATAACCATTGACAAGGTTAAGTCAGAAAAGGTAGTGTTCAGAGGGGGACTTTGGGTGTCACTGCCAGATGTCTGTCACCACTGCTCCCCATGCTAGGATGGACTTTGCTCTCTCTTACATCACAAACTCCTCGACAAGAGGGTATACCACAGTGTTAGAATTTCACCAGCCCCATTACCGAACTGAATGCAGCTTCTATAAGGCTCTATTTGCCCCTCTGAAAGCTGAGATGCTAATTCTCGTGCCTTAGGTTTGCTATGAGAACAAAATGGTTTAGTCCCTTATAAAGTACCCAACAGTGTCTAGCACATAGGTAAGGTCATCAGTGATAGTTCTCCTTAATACATTCTGAGTATAAGCTACGTCTTTCTTCTTGTACTAAATCCAGGAATCACACAAATCTCTGGAAAAATCAACGTATCTGTTGCAATACAGATCCATGGCCTTACATGGATATGATAAAGAATTTCGGGTCTGCTGTCACGGTTGTTACCTGAGCTATACACTTGCCTGTAACCCAACAACCCACTTGACATTTCCACTTAGGCCTCTATGAACATCTTAGAATTAATATAGAGCATGCTCAAGATACCATCATGGAGGGAGCTGGGAACAGGATAAACAGAAGCCCTCTTCACTATGACAGCAATGTTCTAGGACTCCTAAACTATTCCAAAATCAAAGTTGTGATATTGATTCATAATAATAGGAGATTGCAACTTAACTTACTATTATGTTTCTTTATAATAAAAATAAAGTTAATATGACTCTCCAGCCCTAAAATGCAGATGCCCAAGGTTATGTAGCTAGAAATTGGAGGAGTCAGAATTGAAACCCAGCAATGTAGCCCTAAGGCTTTTGTTCTTTGGCTACTTTCTGGTATGAGCACACACTTCAGCAGTTGTGTGGACTAGTTCGTTTACTGCCTTGTGTCCAATGTGTATTGAAAACCTGGCCACTCCTCCCTCTCTGGCCTACCACCCACTTCAGTGTCCTACCACCATCAACTCCCCTGAGTCTGCACATGCTCCTTCCCTCACTGCAGTTGACTTACCATAGTACTCAGAAACCTAGCTCACATGAGTAATCTTCTTCTCCTGCAGTTTCTAGTTAATGTTTCAATAGTTTTTCATTAAGAGAGTTTTTAAAATCCTAACAGTGGGGGTGGCAAGAGGACTCTGCAGATAAAGGTGCTTGCCGCCAAGCTAACAACCTGAGTTCAATTCCTGGGACGCACATGGTGGAAAGAAAGAACTGGTTTGACAAGTTATCCTCTGTCCTACACACCTGTGCCCCAGCATGTGTTTACATACACATACACACACACACACACACACACACACACACACACACATTTTTAAAAAGGATAATGGATATTCATTTTAAAAAATGAAATAAAAGCAAGACCACACATAGCAGTGTCCCCCAAGTCTTCTGACTTCATTCCTGCTTTCCCCTCTGTCTTCCTTTCCAGAAACAGTGGCCTTGACATCTTGCTGCTTGTGGCCTGGATTTTAAATCCCATTTTCCCATCCCTTCTTAGCAACAGGACCTCTAATTCCCATTGCCATGCCAAACACTGGAACAGAAACTACTTATGTAGCCTGCTTCACAGCTACAGAGTCAAGGCATTAATATCTAACCAATAAGATCTACACAGGAGTGTTAGGTGTATCCTTCAGGACAAAGTCTTTGGCACAGAAGGCACTTGGCTTTCTAACTCATCCGACACCAGAATGGCTACTGTGCAAACATGGCAGCTTAGCCGTGAAGCGCGAGAATTTTAAAAAATCGCAAAGCAGGGCTAGGGAATTAGTTCAGCTGATGGAGTGCTAAACTAGCATGTGCACAGCTCTGGGTCTGAACCTCAACACTGCACAAACCAGGTGTGGTGGTACACATCTCTAATCCTCTTCAGGGGGCGGAGGCAGCAGTATCAGGAATTTAATGTCGCCCCCATCTACACAGCAAGCTTAGGACCCAGAGAGCTAGGAAGGAAAGAGAGGTAGAATAGGGAGGTTGCCAAGCAACAAGTGAGAAGGCGCCAAAGGCAGTGAGGGCAACACAAAGTTAGAGAAGGCATCTATGTTCATGACCGTGACCCTCCCTACAGTGCCAGCTCTAAGCATCTACGTACATGACCATGACCCTCCCCACAATGCCAGCTCCAGGGTACTTAGTCTCTGAACTGCTATCCTCAACAAGCAACTTTAGCTTGGGTTCTTTCCCCTTTTCCTGGCAGATGGGTCCCTGTATGGCTGCCTGTTTTTTATTAGTCTGTCTTCCCTCTGTGGTACCCCAATGGTGTCTATGGTTCAGGACCTCCCCCGATACCCCGTCTCTCTACATGTCTGTAAACTTCCTTTGTAGCATGTGGTGGCACTAAAAGCCATTTGTCTTTCTCCTGACTTCGTGTCTCCTTCCACTGAAAGGTAAACATGGTTGGGAGTTGGGGGTGTCCTCTCTAAAGCACCTAGAACAGTTTCTGGCACACAAAGGACAGCATGTCTCCTTTGTGAGTGGTTTTGCACTTCCTCCAAATTAGTAGACTTACTTCAGCCCACAATGTACTGAGTACCTAACTGGGTAGAGACACTGTGGAGGATCTTGAAGAAACAGTGATCAAATGAAGTGATGTCAAAGGTCACTGGCCCCAGGGGCTTCACATGGGCAATATTGCATTTCATGTTTACAGGCAAAGTACTCAGTGTTCAAGAAATAAGCAGGACATTAGTCAAAACTTTTCTCCAGGTATGCGTAGATGCTCAGACTCTTATCCATTATTTTCACTGTTGGAATCCAGTTTCATACTACACTACAATGATTTTTCAGTGTTTCTACTATCATAAAATAATAACAAATTCCAAAATGTCATTAAATATCCACTTTAAAAATCCTATCATCACAATATCATTCTGTCAAAACCATGCTGCAGAATCCAAACAGCCTACGAATATAACATGCAAGACTCTGAAAAGCTTATAGAAAGGGACACGTGTCCTTTTAACAAGACCAAATGCTTCCTCAAGAAGCAGCCCCTAAGGCAACTCTATCAAAATACCCTCAGAGCGCTTGAACAAGGACTTTCCCATGAGGTTATAACCATTTCCTGGTTTACTATCACTCAAGATTGATCACTGAAAACGAAACTTGAAAAACTTCATGACACCAGCCAGGTATGAGATCCATCCAGTTTAAGCCTGCTCGCAATGACGTAAGATTGCCCATGATGCTTGCACTGCTTTTACAAATTCAATACTTTGACTCTGAAGAACATTCGAGGTCGGTCACCAGCTTGGAAGTGGTTCTCTAGCCACAACCAAAGCTTGAGATCCACTGAAACCAGGCAGCTCCACTGAAGTTTATGAGAGGAAAAAAAGTTCCCCAAACTCCCTAAGCCAGAATGCCCCCTGGAGCTGTTCCCGGATTCCTGGCCCTCAGAATCTGGTGATAACAAACAATAACTGTCTTTTAAAAACAAAGAGCATATATATGAGCATGAAAACCTGAGTTTCAAGCTCTGGCACCATTTCAAGTAGGGCACAGTGGTATATGTCTGCATCCCCAATCAGAAAAGGTGGAGACAGGAAGATGGCTGGAGCTTGCTGACCCTCCACTCTAGCTAAATCAGTGAGCTCCATTTAGTGAAGACTCTGACTTAAAAAGTAAGCTGGAGCCGGGCAGTGGCGGTGCACGCCTTTAATCCCAGCACTCGGGAGGCAGAGCCAGGTGGATCTCTGTGAGTTTGAGGCCAGCCTGGTCTACAGAGCAAGATCCAGTAAAGACACCAAAACCACACAGAGAAATCCTGTCTCGAAAACACCAAAAAAAAAAAAAAAAGTAAGCTGGAGGGCCAGTGAGATAGCTCAACAGGTAAAGGTGCTCACTGCCAAGCCTGACAGACTGAGTTAGACCCCTGGGATCCACATGGTGGAAGGGGAAAGCCAACTCTTGCAAGCTGTCCTCTGTCTTCCATACATACGCTGTGACATGCACACAGCCATTCACATACACAAATGAATAAATAGATGTAATATAAAAATAAAGTGGAGAGCAACTGAGGAAGACACCTGGAACTGACCTGACTTCTACATGTGTGCAACACACACACACACACACACACACATACACACACACACATACACACACACACACTTCATATGTACACACAATAAAACACTTAAGATAGGGCTGGAGAAATCACGCAGCAGTTAAGAACACTGGCTGGTCTTCCAGAGGATCCAGGTTCAATTCCCAGCATCCATACGACAGATCACAACTGTCTGTAACTCCTGTGCCAAGGGACCCAATACCGTCACACAGACATATACCCAAGCAAAACACCAACGCACATAAAACAATAAATAAGTCATTAAAAAGAGAAGACACTTGGGACAGCATTTTAGAGTGCAGATCTGGAAAGACTGCAGTTAGAAAGTGGCCTGAGCGAGTGCCAGTAGCTTCAGAGAACTAGCATGATAAATACAGGAGATCAGGAAGTGAGGTCACAGGGCTGGCCACACCGGCACACAGTAGGCCCTCAGCAAACGCCCACTGTGCCGTTACTGAGATTGATGAAGATGACCGATA
>CABHPH010127329.1:0-17894 GCA_902168325.1 Peromyscus nudipes
TGGTGAATGCATTTCACGTGGGGCCTCAACTTACTTGATTGCTCCTTGTTGTTGGAAGCAAAGCCAAGGTTGAACTTAATCTTTCATTACCTAGACTAAAAATGTAATATTAAAGACTGCACTCCAAATCTCAACCTAAATTTTAAAATATGCCCTTAAAATGGACGTCTGTTTAGCGCCCATCAGCTCACGCATAATGACAGGACTGAAACTCACGTGTTGCTGCCTTAACTGTCTTTTGTCTTTGCCCTGAAGTCACTAAACATCAGCACCTGTGCACTTGCTAAGGGTGAAAACTCTGCACCTTCACCCAGAGTATTTCGTGTGCAGACTAAGAAGGCCACCCGTCAAAGGCAGGGTCTCTGTTCCTTCTTCTTCATTGAGGGAAAAGTTTGTGATAGCTTCACTAATAATGTAATATGCACAGTGTTGCTCTGAAAGTTGTTCTGGGCCCAGTACATAAGAGCCTAGAAGCTTCTATTTCCTGGTTCTTGAAATGTTCCCTCCTGTAGCCATGAACCACTGCGTAGAACGACCATTTACCCTGTAAGGAACTCCAGTCACATGGAGAAACCTAGAGGCTGAGACACCATGTGGAAAGAAACAAAGCCCTACAAGTGTGTGAGTGAGGAAGCCATCTTGGAATGGAACCTCCAGCCTATCATGCTCAAGCCCCTGAGCTAGCACCACAGGGATATGAAGCGATCTACCCATTCAAGCTCTCTGGAAGTCTGGATCCCTAAGATTATGAGCAAAATAAAACAGTTTCATATGCTTAGACACAACATTTTGGAGAGTGATTACAGCACTGTAAAGAGTAGACCAGGATCAAACTTCCCCTGGCATGTGCTGCCTCTGCCTTTCATGCAGCTCAGTGTTCAGGTGTCTTTATCTTTAAAAATCTAGGTAAGGTTGGCCTTAAACCTCTGGAAACCACGGAGAAGCAAAGCCGTTATGCAAATCTATGCAAATCTTGGCTGTGTTTAAATCTCACCTTAGCTTTAAATTCTTTCACATTCTATCCTATATGATCAAGCCACTGAATGTGAACTTCAGCACCCTCTTGTTCTCCACAGAGCCCCTCACATCAAGCATTTGTAGGTTCAGTACAATATGAAGGTTTCTTCCCTTGCTCTCTCCTCTTCCCTCCCTTCCTCCCTCCCTTCCTTCCTTCCTCTCCCCGTCCCCCTTTTCTTTCCTCCATCCCTTCTCCTTCCTTTCCCTCACCACTCTCCTTTGTTTTTCTGGAAAGACAATGGAGTTTCACCAAAACAAAAAAGTAAATACTGCAAATAAAGTATCAGCTCTACCATTCTCTAAACACTGACCCCCACCCACCCATGGGGTACCTCACTGACCTTCCACCCATGGGGCACTTTACTGACCCTTCCACCCATATCACATCTCACTGGCAATTCAGCCATAGACTCAGCCCTCTTTATATTGACTGCTCTCCACTGTAATCTCTTTTTCCTTTTCTCCCTGTCCTTACGTTTTGAATGTAAAAATCACAAAATTCCCTCCATTTCTCATACAGAATGGTTTCCTACATTCTCTGACTGATGGATGTTGTCAATATTTATTCTTTTATAATCTATATTGTTCAAAGACAGCTTGCCAAAGGTTTTTCCATTGAAATCTTTCCATGAAATCCCAGGGTCTCTGTTTCCCTCACTTTATTATATCTCACAACCTCTCCTATGCACCTTAACTCATTCATTATCCAGTTGGGTTGCAAACTCTAGAATATATCAGATAGTTCCTAATTCAGTTACTCTGAGTGGGGTCTGAGAATTTACATGTTTAACAAGTTCCCAGATAAAGCTGATACTGCTAGTTTGGGGGGAAATTCTGTGAAAACCACTGATTTAAGCTTACTCATGCATTCCAATGTTAGAATGGCCTGAATTTGCTCTACCTGAGGCTACAGGTTGGATGTGAGCAGGGAGGAGACAGATAAAGTTTGACTGCATCCTCTCCCAAACCCCAGTATGACCTGAATAGCTTCGTTCATGAGGGCAGGAAACGTTTCTCTAGTTATTTTAATAATTATACTTTTTGTGCCTGGATTTCTTTTCATTTCCCAATTCTATTGAAAATGGAGATAAGAAACTACTAAGAAATCTGTTTTGATGAATGTCCATATAAAGCCCTTTGACTTACAAAAGCAATCTGATTAATATGTCATTCCAAACCATGCAGTCATGTGAATGACCCACCAGATCTCCGAGCAGAGAAACCAGACTTCATCTTTGAGTTGCCACTGACTTGTGGAATGAGTTCATTGTCTCCTTGTCTGTGGGGTCAGTAGTAGCCCTTCATTTTGTTTGTGTAGAATAAGTCTTTAATGAATTAACAGTGAGAATTCTCATTTTGTTTGTGTAGAATAAGTCTTTAATGAATCGCCAGTGAGAATTCTCAAGGCAGACCACTTCCTTCCAGTCAGCAAATGTTGCTTTCTTAATTGTCACCACTTAGGATGCCAACGTTGGGAAGCAGAAAAGGTTGGCTTCTGAGCTCATTTTCCTCACTTCACTAGCCTCATAATCTTGACCTAATTTCTTAACTCAAGGCCCAGCTTCCTTGTGAATAAAAGGGAGGAGATATTGTCCCTTTCCAGTTACATTCCACCAGCCAGAGTGTCTTAGTCACTGTGAAGAGACACCATGGCCACAGCAACTCATAAAATATCATTTAATTGGGGGCTTGCTTACAGTTTCAGGGGTTTAGTCTATTATCGTCATGTTGGGGAACATGGCATGCAGGCAGGTGCTGGAGCAGTGACTGAGAGCTACATCCTGATCCATAGGCATCAGGAGACATAGGCTTGGCATGGGCTTTTCAAATTTCAAAGCCCACCCCCACTGACACACTTCCTCCAACAAGGCCACACCATGTGATCCTTTTAAATAGTGCCACTCCCTGGTAACTAAGCATTCAACTATATGAGCCTATGGGAGCTGTTCTCATTAAAACCACCACATAGAGCAAGTTACAGGTCCCTTTCACTCCAATCACGGAGTAACCCTACCATGGGCCCCTGTAAGGAGAGAGTCAGAACTACTTGATGAGAACCACTGTGAAGGATGGGCAACACAAACCGCAACTTAGAATTGTGAGTTGGGATTATGTCTAAAACCATAGCAAATGAGCTCAGTACATGAATTCTACCATATGGATTTGGGGGTTTACTTGATGTTTTTATTACTTCCTTAATTCCTTTCTGTATTATAAAGATTGTGTTTGGTAGATAAGATCTCCAAGTGAGATTATAGTGTGTGCACATTAGATATCGTTTACATTTGACATACGCAGTAATATGGCATTTGATTATTAGATATTATTGCATTGATTAGACACATTCCAATACCCATGGAAAAAAAAGATATTATAAGGGATGGGTAAGGACTGGCTTGCTTCTGTTACATAACTGTCAGGAAATACCTATTCATCTCAATCATTTCAATGTCATTAGGAGGAAAAGACAGCCATTTTCTTTGGAAAAAGTTTCACATGGTAACAATTTTTCTATTTTTCTAGGTTCCCACTCGTCTGTCACAAAGGATCTCAACCATTAACACTGAAATTAAAGAGGCTTTTGTGATTGATTCTTAGCGTGATTCAACGCGACTCTCCGCATATGCATATTGGACTATAATTTATATGTGTTTTAAAATAAGCATTCCGCTCCCACAGCTGCAGTATTTCTTACACTCTGTTTTAAAGTGAGGCTGTTTTTCTTAATCATGAAGGTTATTAAGTGTATTAATGTCTCACAAATGCCTTTCTAATGAACTTCTCGATTACTTGTTTCTCTTGTTTGTTATGAAGAGCAGAGAACATAGCATTCTTTTGGACTAATTGAGCAAAATTGGATTGATTATTGCTATTTCTAAAACAACTATAAACATGATCCAAAGTTTTCCAAACCTAAAATTTATATATCTGGAACTGTTAGTAGTCGGACTTCATTTAATACCATATTTCTAAATATCCCAGTATTGAATATGTATTTATATTTTATATGCATCTCACTCCCCATTTTTTTGCAAAATCAAAAGGGCTACTGGGGTGGTTTACCATTTTAGAAGACACATTGTTTGCACTGATTACAGAAGAACACCCTGGAACACAAGTTTATGTGGCCTTGCTGGGACGTCCCTCTAGAGTAAAAGGGGGAAGGAGGGATCCCACTAATCCTTATGATTTGAATATGAAGTGTTTCCCCCAAAGTCTCTGGTATTAAAGACCCAGTCCCCAGTTGGTAGTGCTGTTTGGGGAGGTGCTGGGAACTTTAGATGTAGGGGCTTAGATGGGAGAAATAGGTCACTGGTGGGTGGGTTCTCAGGGCTATCCATGGCCCCTTTCTGTCTGTTACTCTCTGCTTCCTCAAAGATGTGAACTGTCTACCTGTCCTCCGCTCTCACACTGAAACCAGTAGCTAAAAGAAATAATCTCCCTGAAGCTGTTTTTCTCAGGCTTTAGTTACAACAATAAAAAACATCACACAATGGAAGAAAGGACATCCCAGAGGAAGTCTAAAGATGTAAAGTAATTTCCAATGTGCTGAGAACCAGACTTGGTGGAATTGAGGGGCTATTTCTAATTTATTTTTAACTTTCATTTAACTAAAACGTGCATGCCACAGCATATGTGTGGAGGTTATTGGACAGCTTAGAGGAGTTAGTTTTCTCCTTCTACCTTGTGGATCCCGAGGATTGAACTCAGGTTGTCAGGCTTGGCTGCAAGTGCCTTTCCTGCTGAGCTGTCTCGCCAGCCCCGATTTAAACAGAATTATCCATCAACTTGTTTCTGAACGCTGTAAATAAAAACCTATGTTGCAGGAAGGACACGTGGCTATCTGGACAGGGTGTAGGGTGCAAGTGCAAAGGCCCTGTGCTAGGCATGTGTCTACCTTCTTCAAGGACAAAAGAGGAGGCCGGTGACATGGAGACAGTGAGGGGAGAGAAAGGGAAGACGGGAGAAGAAGCATAGAGGTTTTGAAAATCGTTGTAATTTGGCTTTTGATTAGTACAAATAGTGGAGGTTCTTCTTGCCGACAAGGGTAATTTCCTAAGTAAGGTCCATCTAATTGACCTCAATACGTTTACTAAGCTAAGGAGCCATTTCCCTCCTCCACAAAGAAATAATGAAAGTTTCTCCTTCATCTCTACCCAGGTCAGGGCTGCTCTTAACTGCACAGAGTCATAGGAGATGGGCTCTTTGGGGGAAACAATCTCATTCCTTGATAATTAGGACATGATCTCTTATCCTGCCACACCCCAAAACAAATGTCCGCTGTTTGTCAATGTTATCTCTTCTCTTTCAGATTACCTTGGGCTCTCAAATTTTATCCCATAGCATGGGGTGGACTTAATCATGTGTGTAGTTTGAACACAGGTTTGTGGTTGGATCTGATGGGGTCAAGCCCAGATTAGGGTAATGGGCGATTGTTTCCTAATGACCGCACAAATAGACAAACGCACTGAAGTAGAGGCTTTGGGAACCGATGTTTGCTCATCACTTGGTTGTAGCTTGAGTTTTCCTGCCTGACCCACAGTCAGGACAAATCTCTTTCACCTGCCAGTCCCACAGCCGCTCAGCCCCAACCAAGTAAACACAGAGACTTATATTGTTTACAAACTGTATGGCCGTGGCAGGCTTCTTGCTGACTGTCCTTATATCTTAAATTAATCTGCCCCACGTTGGGCGCCAAATGTAGATGTAACCAACCGTCTTATAAATAAGAAACACAGAACCAATGCAAAGAAGAAAGCCAAGAGGTCAGAGCTAAGAGCTAAAACCTTACCCTTCCTCTTGCAGTGGTCCTACCTCTCCGAAGGGGACGCTACTTCCTGTTTAAAGTCTTTATATAGTCTCTGTTCTGCCTTCTCATTGGTTGTAAACCCAACCACAGGACTGCCTCATCACAGCCTGTCTGTATAGACCTCCAGGTGTTCTGTGGTTAGTATTGAGATTAAAGGCATGTGTATCCAATGCTGGCTGTATTCCTGAACATACAGAGACTTACCTAGCTTTGTCTACCAAGTGCTGTGATCACAAGCGTACACCACCACTGCCCTGCTTTCCTATGGCTTGCTAATAGCTCTGACCCCCAGGCAACTTTATTTATTAACATACAATTAACATTTTGGTATAAAAGAAAAATATCACCATACTTGGTAGCTTTCGGTGATGGGGGAGGGGCTGTAAGAGATGGACATTGCCCTGAATCCAAGTCCAGAGCCACAGCTATCTCTTTCCTCCCAAGAACAGAAGTTGTGGTCCTGAGGTGACAGTCATGTACTGGGCTTGGTTGCTACAGAATTTATTAGCATATCTGACCTAAGGGACCACCAGATTGAAAAGCTGGTGTGGGGGGGGCTCTCATTGACCTTGTTTTCAGGATGCCTTATGCTATGTTTTCTTGGGTGTCAAATGCCAGGGTTAACTCTCCCCAGTGGGGTAGAGCTTAAAGAAAATATCAAGGAGTTTTCTGAACAGAGTGAATGAAGAAATCCACATTCTCACCTCAGACCTTCCAAAAACTTAGTAGGGACCATGAGACCAAAAACCCACAGGTAGCTCCTGGAGACAGCAGATAGAGCCATTTAAACCTTACTTTTAGTTATTTCATATAACGCCCTGTGTGCCAATCGCTTTCTTGTTACTCTGACCAATTGCCTGATGAGAAGCATCTCAGGGAAGAAGGACTTGCTTCATCTCACAATTTTAAGACATACAGTTTGTTGTTGTGGGGGTGGCATGGAGGCGTGGGGGGTGGGGCATCTATGGCAGTGGGAGTATGAAGTGACTTGCCCACCTCTCTATGGACCAGGAAGAAATAATAATAAAACTCCATTAAGAACTAGGGCTAGGCGCCAACCCTCTCAGTCTGTTCCTCAGTGACTAGCCTGTTCCAGATAGCTCCAACCTCCTAAAGATTTTTATGTCCTCCCAGACAACTGAGGGCCAAGGTTTCCAATATATGAGCATGTGGGATACATCTTACATACAAAACTCCCTACACATAGTGATATGTATATGTATATATATATGCATCTATATACCAAGCATATACATATATGCTTTAACATGTTAGTTACACTAAGTCTTTTGTGAAGATCTGACATGACCTTTAAGGTCACACCAAAGACAAGTGCTGGGAAAGGGACACTTAGGGCAGGAGCCTCACTGGAGCCTTTGTGATGCTCAGCTGACCGGTGAACTGAGCTGTGTAAGACTCATAGATCTCTGGCCACATGTCACCCAAGTTACGTTCCAAGTTCCTAAAATCACATAGATTAAGTTCAAATTCCCCAGATACCCCAGATTCCCCCAGATCACTGACAGGGTTAGATGGGTTTATTGCCTAGATTTGGCCTCCTCTGGATGCATCTCTAGGTGGAGGCTGTTGGTAGGGCTATGCACAGTGTGAAATGTACAAACCATACAGCGCAGACATCTGTGCTACCTACTGTGATGTGAGGGGTCAGAAGGAGGGGGGCAGGCAGTGCCAATGTCCTGTGAATGGTCGTATCTGCTTGAATCCTGCTGTGGCTTAACACCTTTGGAAAGCATTTAGGCCCTTTCTGCCCTGGTACAAAACATTACCAAGACTCTTCACATGGTCCCCAAAGTCAATGCCAGTTTCCTACTTGGATGAGCAAACTTAGGCTTCACAAACTAATGATGGCAAGGCAAGTCTGCAAAGCAAGGCAAGGCAGTTCTGCTATGGAGGTTGTTTTCTCTTCCAAGCTGACTGAGCTCATTTAAGAATTAGATTTAGACAGGACTTCCTTTAGGGTTGAGTTGCTGGAACATCACGGGGAACCTGGCTTAGTCCCAGACTCTGAACTGTAAACCCCAAAGCATTCAGCTTGCCAAAATGGTCCCTTGCCGATAAGCTATTGGTTTTCAAGACAGCTCAAGAAGAGCAAGTGAATACATTTCTACGGGGGTTTCCTTTGCTTTAAGCTCTTCAATCAATGGGCCTTTCCCAGTGTCCGTAGTCACTGTCCTTATCGTCTTCCTGCCTAGAAGTGCACTCCCTGTTGTGTGAAACAGGACCTTAAAGATATTTCCATCACAGCCATCATGGTCCCGGGGTGAACGCAGCCCTGCAACTGAGAAGACAGTCCCCAAACAACTGTACCCCAGCTGAACAATGGGGGCCCTTGAAACAGAGATGTGAGTTCGAATCTGGATCTATAAAACCCATCTCGGCAAGTCTCTAGACCTTCCATTTGTCAGGTAGGAATCTTACGGTCTTCTCCATGCTGTTTTGGTAAAGGTTCTATAAGGCTTGTCACACAGTGCTGGGCACAGAGAGACACCCAATCAATGAAGCACTTTTATAAGCATCCAAAACATCACACCACAAAACCAAAGACATGGAAACATAAACCACCAAGGGAAAAAATTCCAAACATGCTGGAACACATGTATCCAAGTAACAGTTACTTCCTCAGGTTTCCATGGGAACCATGTCTCATTACTCCAAACATCTGCTGTGTTTGGGAACTCGGTCCACGGTCCTGAAGCACATTTGTTAGACCACAGCAGTGGTGACAAATCCTGTAAAGATGGATTTGATTTTGGAGAGCCACCAAATGCTGTTCAGCAGGAAATAAAACGAAAACACAGTCGACGTTTTGTTAGAAACACAGTTATGTTTATAAAGCACCGACATCAATCTCTCTATAGATGGCAGAGTGATCCCTCTAAAATGTCAAACGAACCACATTCCCCTTCTGTAGGACTCCTCAATCATTTGTGACTGCTCTCAGAATCAAGTTCAAGTCCCTTCATGTAGCACAACCATCTTTTGTGACCCACCCTTTGCCGCCTCATGCGAGCTTCTCTCCTGGTGTGTAGAGATGCCAGGTTGCCCTGAGCAGCTTGCCAAACTGGTCCTTCCCCGCTTCACCGCAACTTTCCTTCTCCCTGGGGCATTCCAGAGAATTGTCTCTCAAAACTGTATAGCTCACTACCTGTCACTCGAAAGTTCCCTTCTCTGAAAATCTGTCACGATACAGCTCTCAGAATTAGATGCTTCTGAATTAGATGCAGTACCTACATCGGTCCTAAACTTGTCAGGCAGGGCAGCAATCTCACGTTCCCTTGCCTCTGTCCTCTTACAGACTGAAATTATGTGAAGCACTATCTGTGTCTCGTGCCATTTACAAGTATCCAGTCCGTTTTGGTAAGGATAAGTTTTGAGCACACCGTAGGTGATTTGTTACTGTGGTGGATAAGAATGGTCCCCACAGACTCATATGTTTGAGCGCCTGCTCGCCAGGGAGTGGCGCTGTTTGAAAGGATTAAGAAGTGTGGTCTTGTTGGAGGAAGTGGGCCACCAGGGGTGAGTTTTGAGGTTTCAACAGCCCACGCTAACCTCAGGCTCATCCTCTCTGCCCGCAGATCAGGATGTGGTTCTCAACTACTTCTCCAGCACCATGCTAACCATACCTGCCGCCATGCTTCCTGCCATGATGATAATGAACTAAGCTTCTGAAACTGAAAGCAAGTCCCCAGTTAAATGCTTTCTTTTATAAGAATTGCCTTGGTCATGGTCTCTTCACAGCGATAGAACAGTGGCCAAGACATTAATGATTATGTCGTGCAAATCTCAAGGATCCCGTTAAAGTGCTTGAGAGATCCATACATGATGACAGGCTTATCAGAAACGCAGCACTTATTCATTTCCAACATCGGTAAACTCTCTCTCTGTGTGTGTACATGTCTGGACATATGTGCATGTGTATGTGTGTGCAGTGCCTGTGAAGGCCAGAGTTCAACCCTGGATGTCATTCCTCAGATACTCTCTACCTTATATTTTTAAGACAGGGTCTCCCATTGACCCGGGGCTTGCCAATTAGCGGGAACAGTGAGTCCCAAGACTCACTGTTCCCACCATTCTAGAGCGGGATTGCAAGCTCACACTTGAACCCAGCTCTGCACGTGGTTTCTAGAAATCACACTCAGGTTCTCACACTTCTGTGCAAATGCTTTAGTGACTGGGCCATCTTCCAGGCTCCATAAATCCTTTGTTGTTAAGAAATTACTTTACTAGACTCTGATATAAGACACTCTCTGATAAATAAAGTAATAATGGATTACAACCCAAAGTATAAAATAAACAAGAGAAACAGACAAAGAGATTTATAGAAAATTGAGAAGATAGTACAGAGAACAATTACTAAGTAATTCATATAGATAATTTCCTTCAAGGAAATAGAACATAACACCACTCTTAGGGATAACTTTGCTTAGAGTTCTGTCCAAAGAGTACAGTAAAGAAAGGAGAAACCAGAGCAGCTTGATGGTTGGGAAACCTTATATACTCCACCCCAGCCAGGCATCAAGGTCAAGAATAAGTCATCCTGATGGTACAGCTTCCTTGACTTGGTGTGATGAAAACAGCCTACATCATCTGTGACCTTCCTCACCAACATCCAGAATCACAGTCTAACCTGAGAAAACAGCAGCAAATCCCAGGAGAGACATTGTACAAAATGCCTAGAACACTACTCCTAAACACAGCCACATGTACATACGAACAAAGCTGAATGGACTCAGTTATATAGCAGACGTGTGTGTGTGTGTGTGTGTGTGTGTGTGTGTGTGTGTGTGTGTGTGTGTATGACATAGAGAAGTGATCATAAATTGGGGGACAAGAGAGGAGTTTAAAGGGAAGAGGGAGAGAGAGGCAAGAGTGATATGGATACAGTGCTCATGTGTGAAGTTCTCAGAAAAAAAAAATTACTAACTCCCCTCCTCCCCGTGGAATTCTGACAGCCAAGAGAAGCCTAAGGAGACATGATGTCTAGAGGCAACAGGGAATCTTGGATGGGACCTGAGCAGGAAAAGGTTTTGGTAAAGAGTAAGGAAAGACTAATAAAGCAAGACTCTAGTAAACAGTAGTACAGCAATGCTTGTTCATAACTACAGCAAACATACTGTGCTAATGTAAGATGTTAAACACAGGCAAAACAGGGTGCAGGGCATACAGGGACTCTGCATTATCTCTCTAAGTTTTCTATAAATGTGAAACTGTTCTACACATCACAGATATGCATGCCATTCTCAAACAATTAATAAAAACAAATTACTTTTTAAAGTGGAGGGAGCTGGAGAGATGGCTTCTGTTAAGAGCACTGGCTGTTCTTCCAGAGGACCCAAATTTGGTTTCTAGCACCCACACTAGGTGGCTTACAAACAGCTGTAACTCCAGCTCCAGGGGATCCAACGTCATTTTTTTTTTTTTGCCTCCAAGGTCACCCGTATTCATGTGCATATACACATGGACACATAATTAAAAATAAATCTTTAAAGTAAAACCTAATGAAGTGCGTGCATGATTGGGTCTCATCTGTAATCCACCAGCATGGCTGAGGAGGGCATTGCTGCTGGAGGTGTAATGGACATCAATACTTTTCTACAGGAGGTGCTGAAGACTGCCCTCATCCACAATGCCCCAGCACGTGGCATCCAGGAAGCTGCCAAAGCCTTAGACAAGCACCAAGCCCGCCTCTGTGTGCTCGAATCCAGCTGTGATGAGCCTATGCACATCAAGTTGGTGGAGGTACTTTGTGCTGAGCACCAAATCAGCATGATTAAGGTTGATGACAAGAAACCAGGGGAATGGCTAGGCCTCTGTAAAACTGACCGAGAGGGGCAGCCATGGAAAGTGGTTGGTTGTAGTTGTGGAGTGGTTAAGGACTGTGGCAAAGAATCCCAGGCCAACAATGTCATTGAAGAGTATTTCAAATGCAAGAAAAAAATAAGTAAAGATTTTGGTTCATTTCAAAACAAAACAAAATACAATGAAAAGAGAAAAAATGTTCTAAAAATAAAGTTTACTTAAAAAATAATATCTGGCTGGATGTTGACATAGGTCTCCTAGTTTCCACAACGCCTAAATGAAAACATAGAAGCCCTCTATAAATTGAGTCTGGAATCTGAGTTCTTGCCAATTATTAGGCAGATGCACTGGTATTGGGGGAAAAAATGACTCCTGGCTTTGCAGTAAAGACAGGAAAGAGCTGTTCTTCAAGCAGCCCCACGAGGGCGCTGTTCCTTCTCTGTTGTCAGAGCGCTCTCCCAGAGTCCTGGCAGCGACGCTAATCAGAAAAATTAATCCTTTCCCCACCTCCTGCCTGCTGAGGAGTTCACTTCCATCTTGGGGGAATTACTGAAAGTGAAGCCCCGAATGAGGATGGGGAGAGGAGACGCTGTGAGTAACTATTACCTCAGTCAGTGTGTGCCGGATGGAGATTCTTGCTGTACTTTATGATTGTAATCTTGGCCTGTACTTTCTTTTTGGTTGCTGTTGTTTTGTTTTCGTTTTTTTGAGACAGGGTTTCTCTGTGTAAACGCCCTGGCTGTCCTGGAATTTGCTCTCTCAAACTCAGAGATCCACCAGCCTCTGCCTCCAGAGTGCTGGGATTAAAGGCGAGCACTACCAACTGCCGCCGCCTGTACTTTCTTGTATTTGGTTCATTCAGCGAATACTTCCTGCATGCTGCCTGTGGGCTATGTCCTGGGCAAGCACCAGGGGAGCCATGGCAAACCAGCCGCATAGACTGGCATGTATAAGTGATCTAGAATTTAGTGGGACCTGGCTGAGGGAAGAATACCATTTTAATGCGGTAGGATCACACTGGATCTGCCCTCCTTGCTAGGTGCTTGGGAACTGAGCATGTCAACTTGCTCTCCTTTTTATGTATATGACCAAGGGGAAGACAGAGGTCACCAGTGGACTAGCAGAAGCCCCAGGACACACAAAAGGCTTGTGAGTTGGTCCACACTCTGTTTTGAGAACCTATGAGACCTTACCCTAATCCCTGATCATTACTTCAGGCAAAACCTCCCCCAAATCTCATGCTTAATGTGCTGGTTGGTTTTATGTCAACTCGACACATAAGCTAGAGTTATCTGAAAGGAGAGAACCTTAATTGAGAAGATGCCTCCATCAGATCCAGCTGTAAGGCATTTTCTTAATTAGTGATTGATGGGGGCGGGGCACAGCCCATTGTGGGTGGTTCCAATTCTGGGCTACTGGTCCTGGTTTCTGTATGAAAGCAGACTGAGCCAGCGAGGGAAAGCAAGCCAGTAAGCAGCACCCCTCCGTGGCCTCTGCATCGGCTCCTGCCTCCAGGTTCCTGCCCTGTTTGAGTTCCTGTCTGGACTTCCTCCGGTGATGAACAGTGATATGGAGGTGTAAGCCAAATAAACCCTTTCCTCCCTGACTTGCTTTTTGGTCACGGTGTTTCATTGCATCAATAGAAACCCTAACCAAGACACTTAGTCTACATAAGATGCCAGAGGAAAAAGCCACACCCAAGGGGAGCAAAGACCACACAAACGGGTTTGGATGGAACCCACAAAACGAGCAAAAGAAGAGACAACGAGGCCAAGCTATTCCCGTGTCAAGGAAGCCTGGCAACAGTTTGGAGCTGGACCATCCCCCAAAGGCTTATGGGTCAAGCACTCCAGTGGTGGCACTATTGGGAGGCCGGGGAAAGTTTGGGAGAGAGGAAGCTAATTGGAGAAGTAGGTCATGGGGACATGCTCTTGAGGGGGATATTGGGACTCCGTTCCTTCCTTTTTTTCTTGGCTCCTGGATTCCCATGAGGAGCACCGCTTTGCTGTACCACAGGCCCTTCACGGCAATAGTCTGCCTTCCCCCAGGGGTACGGTGACAGAGCCAAGGGACTCTGCAGAGGAATGTCCACACCTGTGAGCTGCAGCAAACCTTTTCTCCGTTAGGCTGCTTCCCTGGGGCATTTTGTCACAACAGCGAAAGCTAACACAGCCCTCTTCAGACCGCACCAGGGTAGCGCTCGCTTTTCTGCTCTCTGTTAAACACCCTGCTGTTTCCTGTATGGCACATTATCACGAGTTTTTCTTGGTGTTTTGTTTACCTACTCTTGTCTTCTACTATCGTATAATAAATAATATTTGTCTTTCCACTGCTGAATCCTCAGCAGCTGGAGCAGCATCCTTCACGAATTAAAGGGGACACGTGTGACACCATGGGCATGAGCTTCCTAGCGTAGTCAGAGTCATGGGCAGAGGGAAATGGTGGTTGCCACGGGCTACAGGGAACTGAGTTAGTGTGCAGTGGGTGTGGTCTCAGGTTGGGAGACAGATGGTGGTGAGGCCCATACAACAATGTGAAGCACTTTGTGTGCCATTGATCTCCACACTTACAAATGGTTAGAACAATACATTCCAGGTTATGCTTATTCTTGCCACAATTATAAAAGAATGAAAAATGACCATGTCCCAGACACCCTCTTAGAGGAATGAGCTGAGCCTCGGAGAGGGAAGGATGTATGGGTCCCTTGAGATCAGGCCCTGTCACGAAGGGCAAACCTACAATGACAGGAAGCATCAGCAGGAGAGTGCTGGCCATGGGGCTGCCTCGAGAGTTGGTGCAAACAACTCACGATGAACAGAGACTACAGGTGTTTGGCTCAGGGGGCCACTAGCCAGGTGAGGACGACGCTGCTCACAAAGGCTCTGCATTTCTGCCCTATTTCTCCCTTGCCCTGGACCTGTGTGGGGGAGGAAGGAAGAAAATAAAAGTGAAGTAGTTCACTGTGAACTCTCTTGACCACAGGCTTCTAACTGCAGGAAAGAGGGCAACTTACAGATACCCGATACCTCAAAGTATCAGACGATGCGTGACATCTAAGAGCTTTGTCCAGGGGTGGTGAAGACTGGCTCAGTAGAAAGGCAAAGTGTGAGAGAAAGAAGAAAGTGGAGCCCGATCACATCCTAGCTCTTTCAATCACCCAACCACAGGACGTTTTCCTCGGAGTTTAGGAGATTCCTCACTGGAGAATCATCTCTTCCCCCTAGCTTCAGGAAGCCAGGTTGGCTCCTTCACTCAGGGGAGGAGGAATCCCATGGGACACAATGTCTGGAAAGAGATCTTCATTACCGGTCCCCACGTCCTTCCCCACAAAGCCAACTCTGCTCATGGTGTGGTGAACACAGAGGAGGTGCTCTACCTGTCTGCGGGTACCAGGATTTCCACTCAGAGTGACCCCCTTTCCTTTGTCATCAATCTTAAAGAGTCAGAGTTTTCCCCTTTTAGACCCTTGCTCTGGAAGACCACAGTTGAAGGCAGCACAAACGCATTCACTTATTCAATATGTTTTTACTGAGTACCAATTATATAGAAAGCACTGTGTGTGGGGGTGGGGGTGGGGATAAAGCACGATCATATACTTCAGGGTATACATGTTCAGATAGAGGAAAACACACAGGCATAATATTGAACAAAAGAACATTTATATACGAAATCCTGGACAAAAGTACATTTAAATCAGGCTCTAAATAACGGACAGTTCTGAGCGGGGAGGCATAATTGGAACAGAGAATAATGAAAGTGGAGGGGACATTAAGGATCAGATAGCAGACAAGCAGGTGGCTGATTTGTAGACTATGAAGTATTTGAGTGTGTAAGTAGCATGAAATTCTCTGAGAAGAGAAATGGGAGCCGAGGGTAGGAGAGTAGTTTGGTGTGAGATTTTCAAGGGCCCCAGAGGCCAGGACATTGTATTTTGATAGGTAACAGGGGAGTAATCTAAGGTCTGTGCGTGGGCGAGTGATGCAATCTAAACTATGTTTTAGGGGGAACAAGTAGAAGGGGCTGGCAATCGCCCAGCCAAGGGGTAATGAGGCCCTTAAGTAGGAGGGTTGCTGTGAAAATTGGAAAAGAGGAAATGGATGGGAGAGGCTTTGGGGAGGGAAAATAAAAGGCGCCTGGCTCCTGATTGCATACGCCTTTTTCTCACTCTGTTTGACCCTCATTCCTCTCCTTGCTCTGATCATAAAACTGTATGAGGCATCCCTTAACACCCAGACTATACTTCCTGGAAATATTCTCATCAGTATTAGGTAAGGCTTCATTTGCAATAACCATGAAGGACACCCCAAAGAACAATTCTTGATGTTCCAAATGAGGACCTGATATCCCACATCTACATTCCTATTGTACTTTCTCTGCATTCTGACCTTTAGGTAAAGTCTCCTCTTTGTTCTCAAGACCCCACTCTGGGAAAATAGCAACCTAAAGAAACACAGCTTTTCTGGAGCTTTTGGCTGCTTGCACAGAATGGAAATCAAGATCATAAAATTCAGTTTGTTAAAATGACTGTAAATTTCTTTTTTTGTTCCATCATTTCTGCTTTAAGAGCATCTAAGAGCTGCACAGCATTAATATTACATATTTAGGTAAAAGGATTTTTAACAATAGAATTTTGTAACTAAATTATGAGAAATTCAGAAACGCAGTCACTGAAATAATTGGATTGATAATTCAATTGTTAAACAAAATCTAGGTACTGTATTAGTCACTCTATTTTTAAAGGCCAGAAAAGCAGGAGATATTATGTATTTACATTTCTATCTTTCACCTTTGGTGGATTGTGACTAAAATGAGCTGAAGTTACCAGCATGTGGCAATGGGAAGAGACTCCCTTCTATGCCAAGTCTTTCTCTGGTTGTTTCGCCCTTGGATATGAGGTTGTCGTTTCCAGGTCGTACCTTTCTGCATGGTGACACAGCGGCCGTCACTGGGCATGCCTAGAAGAAGCGGAAGTGCCCTGGGACAGCGCCCCACAGTGGTGCTAGGATGCACCGCCATGGTACCAGGTGCTCAGTGAGGGAACTTGCAGAGCCTGAGTCAAAGAACGAAGGAAAGGCCAATCCATTTCGAACTCAAACTTGAAGCAGGAAGTGATCTGCCCGATCAAACAGGCAAGGAGTTATGGCCCGCAGCCAGCACAAGCCTTACAATAGTCTGAGAGTGAGCAGACAGAATTCAACGGAGATTGAAGACAGTAACGCACTGGTCAGTACAAACAGCTAACTTCTGTCAAGGCCAGCTCCCTTCCACAGCCCTCTCCCTCAGACCAGATCCTCAGCTACTCTAGTACCTTCTCTAAAATGGCTCAGAACTTGTGTATAAGCTATGTGCCTCACACAGGCTGAGTCATCTCCACATTGCTACCCTAAGCGGTACAAAGTAAAAGCTAGTAGACGTTGTGGTTCTACGTTATTTAGGACAGAATGGCAAGGGGGAGAAGTTTGTATGTGTTTACTGCAGCTATCATATTTTAGATCTTTCTCACCCATGGGTGAATCCACAGATGTGGAGCCAATGGATAGAGAGGACCAAGTACGTCAGTTACACTGTCCCTATGTAATTTTACTTAACTGTTAAGATACTTTCTCATGCTCATTCGCCATATGAATTAACTAAGAACTTATATGGAATGTCTGAGGTCAACAGCTATGGAATCAGGACTCAATCCAAACTAGAACCAGACATGTGCAAATATGGCTGTCTTCCACCTGTCCCGCTTTCGGCTTGGCTGAGGCCATCAGCCTCCTTCTGCAGGAGATGCCAGTGAAGAACAAGACAGAAATTCAGAGTATCCTTAAAGCAATGAAGTCTGGGAGGATTTTCTTCCAGATTAGTGGAACAAAATAATATATAAAGAAATATATTTGCTGGGCGGTGGTGGCACATGCCTTTAATCCCAGCACTCGGGAGGCAGAGGCAGGTGGATCTCTGTGAGTTCGAGGCCAGCCTGGTCTACAGAGCGAGATCCAGGAAAGGCGGAAAGCTACACAGAGAAACCCTGTCTCGAAAAACCAAAAAAAAAAAAAAAAAAGAAATATATTTAAAAATATAAACACACACATATATATGAATTTGTATAATTCATATGGTGTTTTAAATCAATAAGAAAAGTAGGTGGTATTAAATAAATGCACATAAATCAGTTGCTTTTTGAGGAGGGTGTTAAAGTTAAAGCTAGGCATTTGGCTAAGAAAGAGAGAAGGAAGGAAGGAAGGAAGGAAGGAAGGAA
>CABHPH010127331.1:0-32696 GCA_902168325.1 Peromyscus nudipes
CTCAGTCTCCCTAAGTCTATCATGAATGATCAAAAGCAGAAAATAGAAATGAGTAACTGAAAACTGCCCTTTGATACTCCAAAGATGATGATTTAGCTGGCAAGTCACAGAGTGTTGAAAGAAAATTACCAATATTGTCCCCAGTTCATTCCCACTGCTAGGGTAACAAGGTTAACCCAATGCACACAGCAACAAATAGCAGGTCTACTTTTATTTTTATTCATGAATGCAAAAGAATAACCTTAAGTTCAAATATAGCAAAGGAAGACTTTAGTTATGGTGCAGAGTTGAAAGGGAGTGTACCACATATGCAATCATTTCCTTTAAAGCACAGGTTGATATCTTTTGACCACATCTCAATAGCATACTTAAAATGAATCATGGCTTTATGTGATAGGAAACGATAACACAGAAAAGTAATTAGTTAGCCAGAAATTACAGGAATGAAAATAGAATATTAGCAATTTTATTTGGAGTCTAACTATGGAAGTGGATTTTGACTCCCTACACTTACTAATGTGAAACTTTATTAGTCATTTGAATATAAGTCATTAAGCATGCCTGCTTAAATATTTGGTATTCATTAAGTTTATTAATGCTTTTTGCTGTGGATATCATTCTGTATAAATAAAATACTGATTGGCCAGTGGCCGGGCAGGAAGTATAGGCAGGACAAGGAGAGAGAAGAATTCTGGGAAGTAGAAGGCTGAGTGGGGGAGACACCGCCAGCCACTGCCATGACAAGCAGCATGTGAAGATGCCGGTAAGCCATGAGCCACATGGCAAGGTATAGATTTATAGAAATGGGTTAATTTAAGATATAAGAACAGTTAGCAAGAAGCCTGCCACGGCCATACAGTTTGTAAATAATATAAGCGTCTGTGTGTTTATTTTATAAGTGGACTGTTGGACTGGCGGGGCTTGGTGGGACCTGGAGAGAAAACACCAGCTACACTTTTTCTCTCTAGTGCTCTATTCCAGGCTCTAATATTTTTATTAATTAAACTTCTTTGACAATTTCATATATGTATATAATGCATTCTGCATTTAGATTACTCTCACACTCACAGACTCACTTTCCTTCCCTCTCTCAGACATTCTATCAATCCCTCCTCTCTACAAGACACATTTTCCATTCATTCATGCCTTTTTGTTGTCATTTGTGACCCACCAAGTTTAACCAGACCATCTGACCATGAATTTAAAACTATTCACTGGAGTCTAAGGGCTTATCGTCTATGTACACAGCTGAAGTAATGACTCCCCTTTCCGAAGCATGAAACATAGCCAATTGTTCAATAGGGGCCCACAAGCCCTTGCTCTATCCATACATGACTGTTGACAGGCCTTTTCTTGCATGCTCAGAGCCAGCAACTACAGCTGTGGTGAGTTCATGGTTGTAGTGTTGTCTCTTGCTCAGAAAATAGCATTTCCCAGCTCTTATTCTTATTTTCTAGCTCTTATATTCTTTCTGATCCCTCTTCTGTCATGGTCCCTGAGCTGTAGATGGGGTGAAATAAATGTCTTGTTTAGGGCTGAGCTCTCAACAGTCGCTTATTCTCAGCACCTTGGGCATCCATGAGACTTTGGGTTCACCATTGTTGTCTACTAAGAGAAGCTTCTCTGTGTAAGGCTATAATTTTAACTGCCTCAGATAGTCACAATGCTCTCTCCATTCCTAAAATTTCTCACATGCCCAATCTAGAGCTATCACTGCCTTTGCAATATTAATAATAACAATTTGATTGCCATATGGGTATATATGGTATGCTTGAACACAGTATGAAATTTCAGTTTAATCGTTCCAACAATACTACATGATCAGTACTTATCTTACATTTCTATAACAAAATACTATAGGTGAGGTAATTTAAAAAGAAAGAAAAGTTTTTATGGCTCTGGAGACTAGAAAGTCCAAAGCTGAAATCCTGGCATTTGGAAAGCATCTTTCTGCTTCATCATCCAATGCAGCAAGAGCATGCACACATGAGAGCATGGGATGGAGGCTATACTCACCATTTTATCAGGAGTCCACCCCCACAATACCTGACACAAAAAGTGACCCACTCCACCATTAATCCATTAATGAAGCTGACACAATCACTTCTTAAAGACCTCACCTCTCAACATTATTGCCTTGGGGAAAAAGTTTCCAACATATGCTTGGTGGGGTTAAATATTCAATACTATAATAACCACTTTTTATAGATGAGGACGTTGAAGTTGAAGCAAGGCTAGGTAATTTCTTCAAGGTCATGTAGCTAGAATACAATAGACCCTGAATTAATATGCCTGCTCTATGTTTAAAGCATATCTGAGTATGCTGACCATACTCAGGAAAAGGAGATCAGAGAGCTTTGTGCCAAGACATGTTTTATTTACTTCTCTACCTCCCTCCTCCCCTCTTCTCTTCTCCTTCCCTCCATCCCTTCCTTCATCCCTCCTTCCTTCATTTCTTTCTTTCATTCTTTCTTTCTTTCTTTGAGACATTTCTTAGGGTCTTACATTGTAGCCTTATGGTCCAGGATGGCCTGGAACTCACTGTGTAGCCATGACTAGCCTAGAACTTATGGAAATCCTCTTGCCTTGGCTTCTGATTTTCAGATGTGAATCACCATGCCTAACTCTCAGGTTGTGATTTCAGACAGAAGATTTACAGCAAGATGTAAATACAAAGAGAGGACCAAGCAGACCAAACATAATCAAGGTGCTGTTTGACTCTTGTTCCCTTCATACCCCCATGCTCTTCAGCACAGACATGTACAGCTTTGGGAACTGAGATGTACATATTTACTTTGCCTTAGCCTTATTCTTTGCAGTTGCTATAAAAGGCTTGAAAATGGTTCCTTCAAGAATAAGCATTTATACAGAAAAACAGAAAAAAATGATTGTATTTACTGATGTAATGCCATTCTTGGAAAGAAAGATGATTATCAAAATATCAGTAGTCAAGTAAATATTTAGTGAGTAATTAAGAGGTTGCAATGGCCATTTGTATTTGTTTTCTAAACATAAAATTCTGGCTAGACAGGCTTCAAGATTTAAGACTTTTTATCCCACCCAAGATGGTTTATTCCATAGTCTTGATGACTTTGACCAAAGAAGCATTTCATGTATTCTCCAGAATAAACACTTCCCAGAGGTAGAATGCCATTGTTGACCCAGCCTATTAACACACAAAGCTGCCTGAGCTTGTCTATAAATAAGAAAGAGAAGGTTGAAGAGGGGCAAAGAAATCCATGACACCAATTCTTAATGAACATATTAGACATTGAGCCCCTCAGGGAAAACAACAATTTGGATAGGTTTTGTATTTGTTGTAGGCCTTCTCAGCCATGGGGGAGGGGAAATCTATGAAACACCAAACCCTAAAACATAGGAACTAGAGAAGAGCCTCATCTTCATTAGATTACCTAGAACAGTCATACTCTGATGAAGTTGAAGATAGATGAGTCTTGGGCAAATAGGAAGACTATAAAAAACAAAAGAATCACCAAGATGCCTGAGCACATGTAGAGGAAACAAAAGAATGATGGACAATGAACTACAAAGCATGCTGTCAATTCAGTGGTAGCTCAAGAAAAGAATATTAGACTGAAAATCAGAACCAGTCTATTGCCAAGTTAATCTAATCATATGATCAATTGGAAACCATAGAGTATTTTTTGACTGGAACAGGCCTTTAATAAATAGCATAGTAAAGCCATGAAGGAAGGAACAGTGAATTGTACAGTGAATAGTAACAACATTCAAAATGGTCTTTGTGGTTTTAAAAATAAAATTATTCTTACTAATGAAATCACTTCATGCAGGTAGGCTGTGGTCTATTTTATTTTTCATACAATAGATGAATTGTGATATTTTTAGGAAAATTCTGACTTTTTAAACTACAGATACAGAAGAATTTAACATAATAGATTCCTGTGATCTCTAACTGGCAGCTAAACATACAGTCTAAGACCCTCCTCTTTCAGACAGCTTTGATTATTGTGTTACAAATTCTATTTTATCTATAATTCTCTGTGTGGTATAAAAGCTACCCTTTGCATTGACAAGATCGCTTAGCAGGTAAAGGCACCTGTCACCATGCTTGACCACAAGAGTTCAATCTTTGAGATCTATATTGTTGAAAGATAGAACCAACTCCTAAAAAATGTACTCTGACATCCACATAGATGCACCACTGCACATGAGTCATCCCTTCTCTCTCTTCTTTCTCTCTCTCTCTCTCTCTCTCTCTCTCTCTCTCCTCTCTCTCTCTCTCTCTCTCTCTCTCTCTCCACAAATAAATACACATAAAAAATTAAGTTACCTTTTATATGTAACCAAGAAAACCATCTTTAAAGCAAATATAGTAAAATTGTGGCTACTAATAAAAAACAAAAAAGTCAAGCCCATTGAACTATGCTGAGTCAAGAATGGTCCAAGTTACTTGAACAAACTGATACATAGAAACATCTTTTCATACAGAAATGTAAATGCATGGATTTGAGTTCTACATTATAACATAAATAATTTTATTAATCAGATTGGAATCCATCAAACTGCACAGTTGCCTTGGGATGAAGGGTGATAATCAATTTGAAGAACTGAATGCTGTACATCTGACACATTTGGCTATTGAAATTTCCAAATTCTAATCAGGGAAAGCACTTGCTATCAGACCAAGAAAATGAAAGTTAAGAACTTAGGTTTCACAGTGGGACTGCTGAAGTCTCTGTGAGTGGAGTACACACATCAGAATCAGTATTTAGTAGCAAAATCGACTTTAGGTTTCACAATGCCAAGTATCCCAAAGTATATTTAGAGATTCTCCTTATAATAAGATCCCATGGGCCAATGAGATGGTTCAGTGAGTAAAGGTCCCTAAGGAGCTATGATAGATCCCTGGCACCCACAGAGTCCACAGAGAAAACCAACTTCTGTAAATTATCCTCTGGCTTCCACATGTGGTATGACACACACATGCACAAATAAATATAAATGTAAATGTAATTATATATATATATATATATATAATCCTTTAGGTATCCTTTAGCCATTACCATTTAAGAAACATTTTATTTAGGTATTTTGATCTTTTCCTTGAGGTATTCCCTTGATTCTCAAAGAAATCTTTCCATCATCTCTGTGTAGAACATTAGTATTGTGTTCAATTTGTTCACTGAACTATTGTTAATAATAGTGATATACAAGATTTAATGGGAGTGCAAATAGCCTAGTATGTATCTGGAAATGGGATTTGAGTTCTCTGCAAATCCAAGTCTCTATTATTACCCACATGTATTTACATACAAGCTGGGTCAAGGTCTTTTGGATGTGTAGGTCCAAAAGATTTTCTGAGACATAAACTGATAAGATGGTGATACTTATTTGGAGTTTTAATTGACATATAATAATAATCTACATTTACCAAGTAAGTACAGTGTGATATTTCAATACATGTAGACTTCCTGCAAGGCAGACCATATTTACTTGAATAATGGACATGAGGCAACTTTTTAAAACATTTTGATCACCATTAGCAACAGTGGGAAAGTAAAATTTAATGTTTAGAATATGAGAAACTCTTAGTGAATGTTTGTTTATACTGCTCAAACAAAAAAAATCCCTTAATAGTTTAATAGTTTTTACTGAGCATGCAATAAAATGAAATAAATAAATGGAAAGTCCTGCTATGTCCATGATTTAGACACAGTAATCAACCAAGGAAGGTCCACAAAGCAGTGGTTAATAGAAACTTTCCATGTCTCTCTTGTGAACTTAATTGTTATAGTGTCCTTTAAACCCCATATGGGAAATTTCTGTTACTTATAATGCTACCTACTGCTGAGACAAAACTCATCCATTGTACATTCCAGAGTGTCTAACCCTTGTCAGCAGGTCCCCATGCCTCCCAAAGTTTCCTTTAAACACAATTAATGATGACAATAATGATAGCGATAATAATAATATTTAATGTTTAATCAACATATTCTATAGTTGGAAAATTAAATAGGACTCAAAGAATGTCATTTCTTAGACAGTAAAAACATAAGGTAGCATATTTCAAAGGCTCAATTACATTTTGATTGTAATTTGAATTTTTTCCAGAAAAGTCCTAAAAATCCTTTTAAAACATTTAAAGGTTTAATCAATTAATTATTTATTCAGTGTGTGTGTGTGTGTGTGTGTGTGTGTGTGCCTGAGTATATGTATGTGCACCATGTACATGCAGGTGGCCTTGGAGGCCAAAACAAGGTATTGTATGCCCTAGAACTGGAGTTACAGATGGTTTTCAGCAACCCACATGGGTGCCGAGAACTGAACAATAATCTTCTGCAAAGGCAGCAAGTAGTCTTAACTACTGAGCAATTTCACCATCCTCAAACTCAAAACTCCTTTAATGAATAGCTGTATAACAACTATGGACTTACTACTAAGTTATATCTTTTACCAGTTAAGATGTTACAATTTCACATAACTTACATTAAAACATTTCCAAAGCATATGCATGCAACAGGAACCTAATCACATAGTTCTCTGCCGAGTTTTACAAAGTACACTTCCTTTCTATATTAAATAAATAAATAAATATTTTCTCCAAAGCAGATATACCAGTTACCAAAGTTGTCAATACATTATTTGTACCTGTATTGACTTCAAGAGGGAATAATCATTTCATGAATACTGAATACAATGAAACCAAACACATTTTTTTCTGGAATTCCGAGTACGTGGCTCACAGACTGAAACAAATTTTTATTTAAGAAGATAAATATAAGATGAAAAAAGAGATTGCTAAACAGAGTGGCTCACACAGCACAGATAAGCAAAACTGTAAGTGCAGAGGAACGTCCAGGTATGGGACGGCAGCTGCTATGGACAGAGGAGCATATCATTGCCAAGGGGAGCCAGTTCTGAGGCCACCACTAGCCTGCGAGCTCCATTGTCACTGCCCCACTAGGACAGTGCCACCGGGCCCTCAATCCTAGTGCATTGCTGCTGCCACTCCAGCTGCTCTTCCTACTAGGGCTTCAAATACAGTGGTCATGTGTAGCATGAATCTTAAAAGTTCTTATTAATAAAATCAAACCTGAGGCCAGGTATTGTGGTGAACACTGGAAGGTCAGAGAGACAGAATAAGCCACAGCTATCTCACCTCGCTGGGTCCTCAGCTGGTCTTGTTTCCTCAGACTGGATACCCCGAGCCCTCATCCAGAATGGGTCTCAGCTGAACTGCTGCTAGAAGCCTGAAAGCTTAACCAGCCACATGCTTCTCCAGGCCGCTTCTCCAGGCCAAATGCCTCTCGTTTCTGGTCCTCACGCCTTATATACCTTTCTGCTTTCTACCACCACTCCCTGGGATTAAAGGCTGACTTTCTGGGATTAAAGGTGTGTATCACCGTGCTTGGCCATTTCCAATGTGGCCTTGAACTCACAGAGATCCAGAGGGATTTCTGTCTCTGAAATGCTAGGATTAAAGGCGTATGCTACCACTGCCTAACCTCTGTTTAATATTGTGGCTGTCCTGTTCTCTGACCCCAGATAAGTTTATTAGCATACACAATATTTTGGGGAACACAATACCCCCACAGTCATGCCTGGGGTACTGGCATGGCAGCCAGTTCTAAAGGCAAAGTGAACTACAGCAGCATGGAGCTTGTGTGGGTTCTGCCCACAATGCTGCCCAACCACATGATCGCCCTGATTCTGAGCAAAAACAAGATATGTGAGATGAATTGTTCATTTTATGGGTTAAGTCTCTCACATAGATGTCTGGGATCCATGGTGCTGCTGGAGACCATGTTGATGTCCATGATCCTGCCTCCAGCTGCTATGGGCAGGGAGACATCTTTTGCAATGATATTGATGACTGCAAACTCATAACATTGAAGGATTCTGTGACAATCCCTCCCCTCCCCACCACGGAAAAAAAAAACAGTCCAGACAGAAAGCCAATGAAGAGAGTCTTTAAAAACTGTGATTGAGATGCAACTGTGATTAAGGTGCATTGTAGGAAATTCTCAAATAATTAATAAAAACATGTTGGGGGGAGAAGATAAATGTAAAACATAAGAATATCTAATATTCTCCACATAGTCATTGTTCTGTATTCTTCCTTTAATATGTTAAGTGTCCACTTGTTTTACCACTTAAAAATGTCATTTGATAATAAAGCTTTTTATGCATTTTCCTGGGAAAAATAAAATGAAGGGACATAATGCTCTTATTTTGTGATCCTTTTTATGAGTCTATAGTTACAGCAAGCTTAGTTTCATTCTTGTTGCTATGATAAAACATCCTGACAAAAACATTTTAAGGGGGGAAGGATTTATTTGGCTTACAACTCCAATGTACAGTCCACCATTTCAGGTAAATCAAGTTGGCAGAAACTTTAAGCAGCTAGTCATATTACATCCACAGTCAAGTGCAGAGCACAATGAATTAATGAATGTGTATATTCAGCTCACCTTCTCCTCTCTTATACAGTTAAGAATCCCCTGCCTATGGAATAGTGCCATCCACAATGGGTCAGTCTTCCCATCTCAATTGATATAATCAAGATTATCTCCACACACTTCCTCACCAGCCAACATCATCTAGATAATGCCTTATCAAGATACCCTTTTCAAATGATTCTAGATTGTGTCGAGTTAACAGTTAAAACAACTGTCACATGGCACAACCATTAATGAACTACTTTAACAGATAATGCAGGTTGGAAAGAAAATTGGGATAATAGAAGGATTGCCATTTCCATGTAAGTGTTTCTCATGCACTGGCACCAAATTATAAAGTCATTTCTTATTCTATAATATTCATTATGAACCATTTTTAATTGTGTAGGCTCTAAAGAAAAGTATTTTGTGAAGGCTCTGAGGATAAGTTCATTGCAGAAGAAGCCCTTGCCAAAAACAGTGAAATATTTTATACCATCTTTATCACTATCATGCTATGTAGAACAGGCTGTCCTCAAACTCATTGAGATCCTGCCTCTGCCTCCCAAGTTCTGGGACTATATGTGTGGGCCATGACACCTAGTTATGTACCTCTATCATTCTAAAATGTATGATAATCTGTTAGAGCTACCATAACAGAATGTCACAAACTTAAACAATGGAAATTTATTTCTTCGCACAAAAAAAGAAGAAAAGAAGAAGGAGGAGGAGGAAAAGGCAGAGGAAGAGAAGAAGGAGGAGGAGAAGGAAAAAGAAAGGGAAAATAAAGAAATCCTAGTTCTTGAGTCTAGAAAATGCATGATCCAACTCGGACAGGTTTGAAGTCTGCTGAAAGTTTGGCATATTCTATGTAGCCTCACAGAAGAATGACAAGTGGTTCATCCAGTCTACAACAATCATATTGCTTGCCACCACTGATTTTGTCATCTTTGCTGAAGGACAGAGATAAAGGGCACAGATAGTGACACATTAAATGAAATGCAAATTAAAAGTCGAACACTACAAGCACCCAATCTCAATATTCTTCCTCTTATGAAAAAATACCACAGCAATTAGACTGTCTGCCAGTGGCCCTAGTATTTGCAAAGATGATTTAAATACTCTAATTCTTTTACTTTCTATGTTTATACACTTGAATTATAATTATTTCTATAGTAAAATATATTATATTTGATTGAGAAAATACTTTTTTTTAACCAAATTGATTTCAGAGTAAAAGGCCTCCCTTTGTAGCTGAACATGCTGGCATATACCTGTAATGTCACCTCTGGGGAGTGAGAGACAGAAAGAAGAGAATCTGCTTAAAGTTCAGTGCCAACCTCTTCTACATGGTGAGGTCCAGGCCTGCCAGGGCTACATAGTGAGACCCTGTCTCAAAATCAAAACAAAACTAAACAAAAATCAACCTACACTTTCTTTCAGAAAAGAAAATGCAGTGTTCAGGCCTTATATGACTGAACAATAATTACCTACATAAAGAAAAGTATGGCTTTCTTAGATTAACCAAAGGTCCAGCTTCAGTCATACACTGTGAGAACTGCAAGCTAAGTTACAGTTTCTGTCCTTGTCTACCATCCTGGTATACCATTTTTCTCACTTTCAGGAACTCTCTGACAGACTGGAATCATAATTCATTATTTAAAAAAAAAAACATTCCAAAAGACTGAATTTCATGGAGCAAGATACAATGTTAAGACAGTATCATTGCATAGCTGGTTTTCTTATATCTCCAACTGTAATTCAACACATGATTTGGGATTCTAGCTATCTAAATATATATTTCTTGTTTTTGTTTAACATACCATGGAACCACTGCTATCTGGACTGTTTTTGCATGGTTTTTGCTTCAGAAATCTATTTTCACACTCTTCAGTGATCAGTTCAATAATCTCTGCTTCCAATGAGATCTAACAATTTGTATACATAAAAATAAAATGGATTTATGTTTCATTTTAGTCTTTTAAGTTATTTCCATCTCTGAAGTGTTTGCTAGTAGCTCCTTTCACTATTCATATAGGATTATAAATTTACATATATCAGATGATTCAAGTATTTCTTTTATGGAACACTGGGTCTACATTTAGTTAAGCAGACTTCAAATTAATTCTTGCCTACTAACTCTGAGACTGGAGTTGAAGTTTCTTCCTTCTGTATTACTTCATGGATATGACAATCATAATCAGTTTCTGCACACAAAGTGTAGGCAATTTAGGGATCTAAAATTAGTATGAGCAAATTATTTAAATGAGTACTGAATAAGAAAGAGATTAATCAGGTCACACAAATGGCAGAAGTGTCCCAAATCAGAGGTCTTACTCATTTTCTACTTTGCTAGCAGGCTAACCAAAGGTAGGGCAGATTTCGCTATGTGAACTTATGAATATATATATATATATATAATGTAAATGCGCAATGTTCTACAATCTATTATTAAATTTAAATATTTTGTCTATTTTTTAATTGAAAAACTTGCAGGGATCTGGCATCCTCTGTGAAATTTAAGTAATTTTGTTCATTGTTTTAATGGGAACAATTTTAAAAAGAAATGTCTACTCCATACTGCTAAAGATAAATATTATCAATCAATAAGAATATGTCATTTCAATCCATCAAAACGGGAGATATTTTGAAACTTACTTAGTTTTAGCTATTTTGATACACCAAAATTTATGAAAATATTTTTGTTCCTAAAAATACAATGAAGAAAATCTAAGAACAACCTCATTAGTGCACAGGTCACTTAGGTAGAATTCCTGTGTCTGTTGTGGGAGAAATGTGCTTCATAAGAATCAGGCTTGGCAGTTCATCTAGCAGGCATTAGAAAGTGAGAGTTACATTCACTCTCAATGCTAGCTATGGTCAGAGAATCTATTCCAGGGTAGCAAAAATATTACATTATTAATGTGTTTATAATTATTATGCAAATAAGAGACAGAACAAAAACCATAATTTAATATAGAATATTAGCAATGCTATACATGAACAGACATGTTGCAACAATATCCTATATTGAACGTTCTGTTAGATAAGACAGACTCAAGACCTCTATTGGGCTTTTTCTCAGGAAAACCATTTTCAAGGCCTTTCAACTTCATCAAACAACATTATTTCCACCTCTGTAATAAGGCTCTGATGGACACTAGATGATATGTGTCACTCAAATAGGCTTTATGTATTTGGAATGTAGGCAAAATAAACTTTGGTCATTCTACATAGAGGTTTACTTTTGAGCACAAGAAAAATTCTTTTCTGGAATGCTTTTCTTGGTTCTATCTCTTCTTTCCTCTCCTTCATTTCCTTTTGTTTTGTGGAGGCAGAGTCTGGCTGTGCATCTATGTCTGGCCTAGAACTCACTTTGTAGCCAAGCCTGACCTTAAATTACAGCAAGCCTCCTATCTCAACCTCCATGGTGCTGAGGTTACAGGTTTAAGACACCACACTTGGCTTCCAACCTTTTAATTTGCTGATACAAACAAAATACAGTCTTTTCTATCAATGTGTTAAACAAGACAAAGGAAACTTCATTTTAATGAAAATTGTAAAGCTGCCATTTAAAAAAAATCCTTCCCAAGTCAACATTTTTCTGAAACCAAAGTATATATTCAGGTTTAACTCTGCCTAGAAACTGTACTGCTCTGTATTAGCCACTCAGTGAAAATGTGAAGCCAAGCTGTGACCACTCAGAAGCATAGGACACCCTGCACTAGAGTTAGACTTGTTTGCCCAATTCTACATGGCTGTTCAGCCTTCTGCAAAAGTAAAACTTTTTGCTTCACAGAAAGAATTTGGATTATATGGCCATTTTCCTGATCCCCACATTTATTCCTAACAATATCCACTATGCTGATTAATTATTTGTTTTTTTCTTTTTTGTTTGGGTTTTTGTTTGTTTGTTTGGTTTGGTTTGGTTTTTCAAGGCAGGGTTTCTTTGTGTAATAACCCTGGCTATTCTAGAACTTGCTTTGTAGAACAGGCTGGCCTCGAACTCACAGATATCTGCTTTCCTCTGCCTCCCAAGCACTGGGAGTAAAGACATACATCACCACACCCAGGTTAGTTTTTTGTTTTGTTTTGTTTTTGCTTTTCAACTTGACACAAGATCGAGTCATCTTGGCAAAAGGAACTTCACTTGAGAAACTGCCTTCATCAGATTAGTCTGTAGGCGAGTATGTGAGGCATTTTCTTGACTAATGATTGATATAAGATGGCCCAGCCCACTATAGGCAGTGCCACCTCTTGGCAGGTGGTCCTAGGTTGTGTAAGCAGGCTGGGCAAGCCAAGGAGAGTGAGCCAGTAAGCAGCATTCTTCCATGGTCAATTCTGCAGTTCTTGTCTCCAGATTCCTTCCTTGAGTTCTCCTGGTGATGGACTGCAACCAGTAATCTGTAAACTAACTCCCATGCTGTTTTGGTCTTGACATTTTATCATAACAATAGAAAATCAAACTAGAACACCTACTTTGGCAGTTTAAGTGAGACTGACCTCCATAGGATCATATATTTGAATGCTTAGTCAGCAGGAAGTGGCACTACTTGAGAAGGATTAGGCATGTAGCCTTGTTGGAGGAGGTAACTTCCTGGGAGTGGGTTTTGAGGTTTCAAAAAAAGTTGCAGGTTTCAAGTTATCTTTTTCTGCCTGGTGCTCCTGGATCAGATAAGAGCTCTCAGATACTGTTCCAGTACCATGCCTGCCTGCTGCCTGCTGCCCTATTCTCTGCAACTATGGTAATGGGCTCAACTTCTGAAACTGTAAGCCCTCAATACACTCTTTCTTCTATAAGTTGCCTTGGTCATGGTATCTTATCATAGCAATAGAAAAGTAACCTATCTTTGTTTTTATTGCACGGGAAAAAGTTAAACTGAAATAAGAATAGTGAGACCATTTATACTCCAATTTCAATCTCTAAGTGCTGTGGGATGGTCTGTATGTCAAATGTGTTGCTCTGATTAGTCAATAAATAAAACACTGATTGGCCAGCAGCCAGGCAGAAAGTATAGGTGGGACTAACAGAGAGGAGAATTGAGAGAACAGGAAAGCCGAGGGAGACACTGCCAGCCGCTGTCATGACAAGCAGCATGTGAAGATGCCAGTAAGCCACAAGCCATGTGGCAAGGTATAGATTTATAGAAATGGATTAATTTAAGATATAAGGACAGTTAGCAAGAAGCCTGCCACGGCCATACAGTTTGTAAGCAATATAAGTCTCTGTGTTTACTTGGTTGGGTCTGAGCGGCTGTGGGACTGGTGGGTGACAGAGATTTGTCCTGACTGTGGGTCAGGCAGGAAAATTCTAGCTACAATCAAGATATAGTTCTTTGACTGACCAGGTTAGCACAAATTTAGTTATTTGTGAATAAAACATTTGTATCTCAACAAACTATTAATTCCTCAGAGACAAACTGTTCTACGATGTTCTCAACCAAGAGTCCTCTAGAGAGGCAGAAACTCTGTTCCACCCACCAATAGGCTCTTGAATACTCAAAAATGATTAGCATCCAAATATCTTGTGTTTAGTTGTTAATACTTAATTCTTTAAGTATTCTTAAAGTATTCTTACACTGACATATTCTTTCTCAGAGAAGCATCTTATTTACATTCTCCCCCTTCATAATGATTGCATGTCACATTTGTATGTCATAATTCCCTTTTTGATGGTTAATTTTATATGGCAATCTGACTACAACAAGTGGTTCTCAAATTTAATATTGTTTCTGTATATGTCTGTTAGTATTTTGCAGATATTAACATTTGGATTATTATTTTAGTAAAAGACAATATTCTTCCCCCTCCATATGGGTAGGTATCACCCAATTCATTTTTGAGGACCTGATACAACTAAAAATTAGAGAAAGTAAGAATTCACCTGCTTTTGTTTTTTGCTAACCTGCCTGAGTTCAGACATTAGTGTTTGCCTAAGGGGAGTTACAACTTTGGCTTCTCTGGTTCTCAGGTTTTCAGGCATAAAGTTGTGATCTAACATCATTTTTATTGCATATCCACTTTGTGGATGGTAGATTACAAGATCTTTAGAAAATTCTAATACTCTTATGAATCATGGAAATGTCCAGTATAGAGCATAAGGTGCATTATGTCTACTTGTCCAGCAAAATCTTTTAATATAAAATCATTAAAATCATGTGTGCTCAGCAAATACTCTGTATTTCAAAGAATAAAATTGCAATTTTAAAAACAAAGGCTGACATCCTTGGGACATTCCGATTCCTCAATGCATCTCTGAACAAACTCATAGCCAAAGTCATGAAGACAAAATAAAAAGAACAATCAGACAATTTTTCCAGGTCTGAGGGGTTTTCCAACATGCAAGAATTTTATTGTTAAAATTGAGATGGTCCCCAGTAAACAAATATGGTTGGTCCCTTGCACACCAGATGAAAAGAGTGGTCAGTGCTACTGTTGAGAAAAATCAAAACTTCTAGGTTGCTTTCTGCAGAATGTATCTTGATTAGTAAAAGTGAAATTGGTGGTGCTTTATTTATTTATTATAATATTGTTTCTTACTTGATGCTACCATGTAGCTTTTTCTTTGGGCTGCCAGCTCACAAATAATGACACAGAGACTTATTAATTATAAAAGCTCGTTCTATAGCTTAGGCTTGTCCCACTAGCTCTTATAACTTAAATTAACCAATTTCTATTTATCTATGTGTTGTCACATGACTTGTGGCTTCACCTCTCCTCCTACATGTCTTGTTCCCTTGTTGTATGGATGGTGAATCCTCCTTTCTCCTTCCCAGAGCTCTTGGTCCCCAGATGTCCCACCTAACCTCTTCTTGTCTAGCTAGTGGCTATTCAGATCATTATTAAACCAATCCAGTGACACATCTTCACACAGTGTAAAGGAATATTTCACGACACAACCATTCTCTTGAAAAGGCCAACATGTTGTATCCTCTAGTTTTCATACTATTATGGTTACTATATTGACTGAGAAGGTACTAGTTTCTTTTGAAATAGCTACTTTAAAAAATCTTCTTGAATCAGTTTATTCTAATTATTAAGAATAAATCATAGAGCCAGCCGCCGCCAGGACAAGCAGCATGTGAAGATGCTGGTAAGCCACGAGCCACGTGGCAAGGTTCCGCCCACGTCAACTGCCAAAGTGAATCCTTCTCGCTTATCTGAGGACTCAGGGTGAAGTAACAGTTGTCCTCACCACCTCCAAGAAGGCTTTTTGGCCAACTGTGTCCCTCTCCAGAAAATAGCTGCAGCCAACCATATTTCTTGGCAGGTGTGTGCTGAACCATGCTTTATGTCCAAGAGCGAAGCCCATTCCCAAGACATCAGGTTGGAGTTGGTAGACAAATGAGCCCATATCAGATTGTTGATGAAGAAGGTTTGCTGCCTGAAGAATATGAGTCCTTAGTCCCAGAAGCAATGATCCCTGTGGCTTTTGAAGCAGAAGTGGAAGAACCTCTTGCAGTGGAGGAAGGGGAGGATGTCATTTGGCTTCATGTACAGCAAATAGATGATGATGAGGAGGAGGAGAATCAGGCTGAGGTCATGGAAGATTGTGATTGGATTTACAATGTGGAAGACGATGATGATGATGATGCTTATTATGAGTATACAGGCACTGAAGGATATGACCATATCCTTCCATGAGGAGACTAGAGAAGCTGTAGTTCAGGTGAATGCTGACAATGAAAATGAAAACCAGGAGATGGAAGATGACTGTAATCTAAACTAAGCTGAAAACAAAGCCTACAATCCAGCTTGAAGGCATAGAAACGAAATTCAGGAAGGAAGAAACCCATGAGAATTTTGTTAACACTGATTGTGGCTCAAAGTTCATCACCCTTTTAAGTTAACTTTACTGTTATTGTTTTCCCATATTATTTTCCTATAACCCACAATGTTTGTTCAGTTCAAAATAAAAGATTTGAAAAGCAAAAAAAAAGAATAAATCATAATAATAGCTATGTACTCATATCATTTCTAGGATCATGACATCACTAACTATTCCATTTACCTTTCATTGTTCACTTCAATACCGATAAGTGAAGTCCATTTCCTAATACTTGTGCCTGTGTTACATTACATCATTTCAACAGACATTGTTAACTTTTCACTAATAAGAAAATAAAGGTTGAATGGATCCAAGTGGCTTACATATAGTACAGAATTAGTCACAGGATAAGCTTTTCTACCTATTATGGCATTGATTTTCCATATTAAAAACTGCTGGCAGGGGGAGAGAGAGAGCAAGAGAATGAGAGAGAGAGAGAGAGAGAGAGAGAGAGAGAGAGAGAGAGAGAGAGAGAGAGAGAGGTGTTATCTTACTAGCATTCATTCCAAATCTTTAGTGTGTGTCATGGTTGTTTGACCAAGAATGCACTCTATCTTTGCTTCCAGTACCACTCAGGAAATGGTCAACAAAATGCTGTTTGAACAATAACATGGGATTCTATAAAGAGGCTTTGAGGGCTCCCAGAACCTGGTGTCCCATTTTCTTATTATTGCTTATTTTCACATTTGTGATACATAGGCTGATGTCTAGGGGGTTATTTAAAAAAATAAAATAAAATCCTTTCCAGAAGTGTTTGTCATTAAAAAAAAAAAGTTGCCTTCAGGGATGGAGAGATGGCTTAGTTCTTAAGAGCATTTGATGCTCTTGTATAGGACCCAGGTTTGACTCCCCATTTCCCACGTCAGGCACATCACAACCATGTGTAACTCCAGTTACAGAGGATAGACATTTTCTCTGGCCTCCAAGGTCACCAGGCACGCACTTGAACACACATATATGTAAGCAAAATACTCATAAACAATATAAAGTTTAATTAATGAATTACAATGACTCTCTACTTTCTTGTCTGTTTTTTAAATATATCAAATATCTATGAACACAAAAGACATATGACTTAAAGCTTATAGATCAAATGATACACCAGAAAGCATTTTCTCAACACTGTCTGTTATGTAGCTTACATAGTTTCATGGTTGACTTTTATAATTATTCTCATGAGACCATAAAATCCAACTCTCTGACAAACTGAGATTGAGTAGTTTTCCTTTGCTTTAATCTTCGATATACAGTTTGTGATTTAAACTTTCATTGGAAACATTATTCAAAAAAAAGATTCTTTATAACATTTCAAGAGAGAACTGTAGTGAAGTGCCTGAAAAATGTGGGGTAAAAATCCAACAGCCCTAGGGATTTCATTGCTGTTTTTAACCTAAAAAGTCAGTCCCCTCCATTAAAGATTAGATATTAGGGTACAAGACCAAATCATTTTCCTTCTAAATTAAAGTACTCTTTTTTTCCTATTTCCCATGCAAGGAAAAATATGCTAGCAACCCATAATCGATTTTAGTGGAAGAAATTTCTTGAGAACAATATGCTACAAATGGCTATAGTCTGGAAATTCTCGAGTATTATAATTAAAAAATGTTATTTCAAAGGAAATTTTCAAATAAAACCTTTGTACATGGACTCATAAATCTGCTTTAGTCAGGTTCACATAATAAAGAGAAAATAAAAGCCTAAAGTTAATTATGTAAAAAGTATATGCAGATTTTGGCACAAATTAATGATATAAAATCAAGTTATAAGCTCACATAATTTACTGAACAAAATACCAGAAAAGTCAAAATATACAGAGGCAGCTGTTATGAATGTGAAGAAAAATATAAGAACAAATATCACTGAGAAACAGACTTACAGTTCAGCTTTAACTGCCCACAGGGAAGTTTTTATTTGAATTTGGTTCATCCTAGAAGATTCTGAAATGAGAGTTCACTGATCCTTAACTTGCTGAGAGGCAGCCACATACATTTTACTCCAGTTGGTTCAAACTGATGTTACCTTCATGGATTTATGGCACTACTGAGGATATTACTATCTATCTACCTATGCATGTTTCACCAACACTACAGAAAAAAAATATAAAAGAATACAGACTTCAACTACACAGGCAGGATGCACAAATTACAAACCAACTTAAATTCTAAATTTCATTTTTTATACAGGTATGATTCAGGTTTATATAACACTTTCATTAATGCATGCTTAATGTAAGAATTTTTCATAATATAACATTGTTGATTTTGGATTTACAACATGTATAGTTCAAACTAATGTCCTCTTAAACAGTAACTTGAAAAATCACAAAATCAAAACATAACTTACTGTCAATTATAAGCCAGTGATTGTCATTTACATGGACAATATTTGTTAAATTGAAAAAAGTAAGTAATTATTTAAACATCGACCTTAACAACACTGGTATTTTAGAATCAGTTTGGAATACTATTGCAATCATGTGAGAAATAATGCTATCATATAATTAAGGCCATTAAACTTGAAAATTCTTATAAAAAATGTCTTATTAAAATGGATTGATGAGTTGTACTATGTCATGAGCCAGAATATGCCCATTCCACATTTAATTTAAGATATCCAAAAATATCACAGCTGAAGAAAATATACTCAGAACGTGAATGTATAATTTCTATTTGATTATTATAGTAATCTATCATATTAAAATCATAACCCAATGGTTGTTTTTTTAACCAAAGCACGATTTCTAGTATAAATCAAAGTCCATCTCAGAGACAATAAAATATCCTTCGTGTTTCTCATATATTTCCTGTCATCTACTAGGAACATCTGCTATTTTAGCTTACCTATATGTTTTGGGTAAAAAGGAACAAAACAGTGTTTCTAAAGTTGTAAAACTGTAGGAAAAGACTCAACTTGAATACTATATTGAGAACTAGCTCTTATATTAAAAATATTTTATATTGGTTTAACTGTCAGTGATGCATACTAAACTGTTTATAGGTGAAATACACTGAATCTGTTTGAAAATATTCAGGTCACCAAACAAAGTGAGATGATGAATCAAAACTGGAAATTTATTGACAGTTGTGGGAGTAGGGTGTAAGTAACATAGACTGAATTATACTATGCACTTTGCTTCTTGATGTAGTTCACTCCTATTGCTATATATCAAAATACCACATGTTGAGCAATTTATAGTCAATACAAATGTATTCCTCACAGTTTTAGAAACTAGAAAGTCCAAGATCAAGCTACCACCAAATTTAGTGTCTGCTGCAGGCTGTCCCTCTCTTTTCAAGGAATCCCTTACATGGGAGAAGGTAGATGCTCAAGACAGAGGAAGCTTGTTTATACATGGGCATATATCCCATTCTTGAAGACAAAGCGCCTGTGACGCAATCACCAACTAAATGCTCTATCTCTTAAAACTATCACATTGGTGAATAAGGTATAGGAAGAATTTTTTGAGGGACTCATGCAGTCAAGCCTAACATTCAGCAATTTTAAAAAAATTGCACAATTCATCTAAATTTCATAGGACTAACTCTAGTAAATGTGGTTCTATAATGAATATGGAAATCATGCAAAACACCATGTATTCTTTTCTAAATCTAAATTCGAAAAAATTGACTTACAAATGATATACCACAAACACATGACTGCTGAAAAATAGTGCAATATCAGCAAACTTTGTGTGAGACTTATCCTTGAAGTGATGCGACTAATGGATTTATGTCTCAAAAGGGGTAGGATAATCTAAGGACAAAACTTAGGCATTTGTTTCTTGATACATATCCATCAACAGTTTACTTCAGAAATATTCTAGAGGCTGTGATACACAATAAAATGCTAAAGGCATAGACCCAGTGTCAAAATGTTTTCAGATCAACAGAGAAAAGAACATTAGCACATACCAGCCAACAGTGAATAGAAAAGCTAAACTACATGGTCCTGGTCAAGATTATAATGGAATTTAACAATGTGAAGTTCTTTAAAGGTCACGTATAGGAGAATAGAATGAAAATTACTTTTAAAAGAATGGTGATACAGCTCTGTGGGTAAAGATAATTGCCACCAAACCTGATATCTTCCATTTTAGCCCTAAAATCTACATGGTAGAAGGAGGGAACTGATTCCTACAAGTTATCCTTTAACCTAAACACATACACACACACACACACACACACACACACACACACACTATGGCACACATGTATATGCACACACATGCACACACAAAAATTAATATAAATAAATGAAAAAAATAGTCTTCTACAAGAGGATAAAAATCATGGGGCATGGTGCAGGCAGGTGTTGTAAGTTCAAGGCCAGCTTAGTCTAAATAATGAGTTCCAGGACAGCCAGGGCTATGTAGAGAGACCCTGTCTCAAGAATTTAGGTGAAATTCATGCAAGTCAAAATAATAATAATAATAATAATAATAATAATAACTGTCACATTGCATGCAAAAAGTTCAACACAGGAAAAATAATTTTTATGGCAAGCAAACACTAAACAGAGAATCAAGTCCAGAAAGTAAGGTACATGGAGGAGAATGCTGGGAAGGAAGGTTTATGTATATGTGTGTGTGCGTGCGTGTGCGTGTGCGTGTGTGTGTGTGTGTGTGTGTATATTTATGTGAAATATAATATGTTCACATATATGTAAAACTATTTTATATGATACGTGTACATATAATTTTCATGTGAATTTTATATATATATATATATATATATATCTGTAGCTGGAGAGCTTCTCTCCAGGTCCCACCAAGCCCCAGCAGTCCCATAGCCCACTTATAAAATAAACACACAGAGACTTATATTACTTATAAACTGTATGACCGTGGCAGGCTTCTTGTTATCTACTTCTTCTACCTTAAATTAACCCATTTCTATTAGTCTATAAGTTGCCACATGGCTCGTGGCTTACCGGTACCTTACATCTTGCTTGTCATGGTGGTGGCTGGCAGTGTCTCTCTGCCTCAGCCTTCCATGTCTCCCAATTTTCTTCTCTGCTTGTTCCACCTATACTTCCTGCCTGGCTACTGGCCAATCAGTGTTTTATTTATTAACCAATCAGAGCAACACATTTGACATACAGAACCTCCCACAGCATGTAGCTGTTATGGGAGTAGCCAACCACTTTCTGACAAGGCTCACTCCCTAGGAGGAAAAATATCTCTAGTACTACAAATCTGACCAAGAACACACAGCTAGTGAGCTCGTGGGTGCCAGGGTTGAACCTACCACTTTTATTTTGATAAATGTACATAATATAAAAGTGCCCTGTAAATTCATATCTCTGTACCTTTAGAGTAGTGCAGCTCACAGACCTCATCAGAGAAATTTCTTTATAATGTGAATGGTGGTTAATGCAGAAACTCACAACTAGTCAAAGTGTAAAGAATTTGTAACTATGCAGTATCCATCCACAAATGAGATATCTATATCACAACCTCTCTGCAAGCTCATGTACCATCACAGAAAGACTGATTGTAAGAGCCAGAGGTTGGGGAAGACCAGAGCAAAACAGTGTCTTGTAGACATGACAGGACTGCTGCACTCATAAACCCACAGGAGTATGCTTGTCCAAACAAGACTTGTACATGACTTAGCCATGTACACTCTAGCATGGAGGCGAAAGTGTTCACAAGTTCCCACTCATAACTAACGTGCTTTGAACAGTGAATAGTTTGTGGCTTCTGGGCAAGGAAAAGTCAGATTACTTCAAGGGTACCACTCTGGGTAAGACACCATGCTCCACTGTGTAGTAGAATATTATTTTAAGGTGTGTTACTTTTGTTTGTGTTGCATTTGTTTAACTCTATAAAGCTGTATTACTGTGCCTGTCTAAAATACCTGATGATTTAATAAAGAACTGAACGGCCAATAGCAAGGCACAAAAAAGGATAGGCAGGGCTGGCAGGCACAGAGAATATACAGAAGAAGAAATCTGAGAGGAAAAAAAGAAGTAACCAGAGAAGGAGGAGAACTCCAGGGGTCGTCACCCAGCTACATAGCAAATCATGGAGTAAGAGTAAGATTTACAGAAGAGAATGGGAAAAGCCCAGAGGCAAAAGGAAGATGGGATAATTTAAAGTTAAGAAAAGCTGTCTAGCAACAAGCCAAGCTAAGACTAGGCATTCATAGTTAAGAATAAGCCTCCATGTGTGATTTATGTGGGAACTGAGTGGCAGGCCCCCCAAAGAGAAAAGAATAAAAACATCAACAATACCAATGAATGGCCCCATACCAGGAGTATTTAGACAGCATAAACTGGAATCAATGGACTATTAAATTTTGAGAAAGGGTCATGAAATTAAAAGATAAGGAGATGGGGTAAATCCATGAGACAGAGGTTGGGGTGAATATGATCAAAATACATTGTATGAATTTCTCCAATAATTAATAAAAATGTTCATCAAAAAAGAAAAGATACCTACAGTAGTGAAAATGAAAGCAAGCATTCTCTTTTAGGCACTATTGTTAATGTTTTGTCTATATTTATCTCTATGAGTTACATATATTTAGTAACTGCCCAATGTTCCAATTAAGGATCAAATTATTTTATCATGGCAACAGAGTTAGTAATATCAGAGCAAACCTGATAGTCTAAATCTGATAAGCATATGCTGACTCCCATTCATACTGTTCACTGGGAAATAAGACATGCTATATTGCTTAGAAGTACATAATGAAAATCAGATCAATTAATTTCCTTTAATACTAATCATACTAGCTTTTGACAGACAAGTAACATAGGAAAAATTGTGAAAGTAGCACACATTCATAGAACACATCTCTGATACTTCCCTATTCTTTCATATCACTCATGTTCTACTAGCCACTTTTATTATAGTTTTACTTGGGTTACAAGAGCATAGGTTTCCATGAAAGTTTTTCATGCACACTTCATTTGTTTATATCTTCCTTTATCCCCCCATTTTCTCTTCTCTATCACATCCTGCTTGAACATTTTGATTCCCAATATTCCCCCTCTCTATTTTCTTCTCACCTATAATCTACTATCTTACACTCCCTAAATGTAGCTACCCACTCATGACTTGTCTGCTGACTTTCACATGTACTTCAGGCTAAACACACACTACACAAGATTTGAATCTGACACCCACATAAAAGAGAGAACATGTACCCTTTGTCTTTGTAGGACTGGGTGACCTCACTAAGTATTATTTTCCCTGTTCATTCACTTACCTACAAATTTTATTATTTCTTTTCAGCTGAGTAATATCCTATTGTGTATATAGAGCATATTTTTATTACCCATTCATCAATCTATGACATCTAGGTGGATTCCATTTCCTAACCATTGAGAGTAGTGTGGAAATAGACATGGATGTGCTTATAGTAAGACGTAAAATCATTTGGCTATATGCCCAGTTGTATTGTATGCAGGGTGAGAGATTTGTATGTTTTGTTTTTTCTCCATGTTGAAATAAATGTTTCCTAGCACCATTTGTTGAAGATGCTCTCCTTTCTTTGTCTCTAAAACTGTGAAGAGACACCATGATCACTGCAACTTTTATAAAGGAAAACCTTTAATTGGTGTGTCTTACAGTTTCAGAGGTTTAGTCCATTATCACCACTACAGGACATAGCAGCATGGAGACAAGCATGATGCTTGATAAGGAGCTGAGTGTTCTATACCTTGATCCACAGGCAACAGGAAATGAACTATATCTATATTGAGTACAGCTTGAACATAGGAGACCTCAAAGCCCAAACCCAAAATGACACACTTCCTCCAACAAGATCATACCTTCTCCAACAAAGCCATACTTCCTAATAGCGCCACTCCCTATGAGCTTACGAGAACCAATTATATTCAAACTACCACATTAGGTAATCATCTTTTTTTTGCCTAAGACATTCCTGTTTTGTGTAAAGAAAGTCTTGCATTCTGGACAAACCCTCAATTCTGGATAAACTCTTCTAGGTGGATACTCTATTGTCTGATACAGCTTCAAAAATGTTAGAGAAAAATAGTAGGAATGGAGCTACAAAGTGGTGCTATAAAATTGTGTATCTACACATTTGCTGAAACAAAACTACTTATGTGCAGGTAAAAAAGGAAAGGCAAAATAAAACTAAAAATTCTTCCCTACCTCCCTGAGATGTTCCATCTTGTCATGAGAACTTCTACTCAGAACAGAAATAAATTGCTCTAAGTCTTGTTAATCAGTGACCAGAAATATTATTAAAACCCTTTCCAGAAACTCCTCAAGCCACAGCAATACAGCTACTGTGTTAGCGAAGTAACATACCAATTTACCTGAAAATCGAACTAGCTCTTAATTAAAACTAATTGTACACTCAGAATTTTGATGTTGTAGCACCTTGGTCTGTGACACAATTTTCAGGAGCTCTATCAGTTTAGGAATGTTGTCTTTTGTTGCAGCACAAAACCTAAATCAACATTAAAGCAAAAGGACTCATATTTAATATTAAGGCACTCTTTGCTAAAGCCATACTTTTACTAAAAAGCCAAGAGAGGGCAAAGGAGAAGGTTGATATTTGAGTGAAATATTTTTCCACAGATCCTAAGAAGGGGGCATTATATCAAACCACATGCTCTAGTCTATACTCTCAAATATATTTTAGGAAATGATCTACTAGTAAAAGTTCCCCTTCAGGAAATATTAGTGGAACATTCTCCTGCTCTATGAGCACTGTACTTTAGGGATAGCCAAGAATATAATGAATTTGATGTCAAAAAGCATCCAAGTATATTTTGAGGGATATTTTCCTTTTCTTTAAGTAAAAGTTGTTTGGAGGCCCAATCTGTAAAAGGTATATTTTATAATTGCATCTGTTCTATAAAATACAATTTTTTATCACACTATCTTATTTTTAGAGACCTCCAAAAAGTGCCTTGGATAACTGTAATAAAAAAAAATCATACTAGTCAGAGCTAGATTTTAAACCAGAATTAATTATTTTATTTGTACATTGTAATACAGGGAAGTGAAACGAATAGTTAATACATTGATAACAAAAATCAAGCTGATACAGTACGTTTTATTAGTACAGAATTTTATTATAGAGCAAACACATTTGATATTAAGAACCTGAATTATACATCACACTTTCATAAATGTAAACTAGAAGGTTCAGTCAAAAAAGCTAGTTACATTCACATTTATATGTATAAATGGAGAATTTTATCTTTCATTGCTGAGGATTTGTGATAAGGCCTTAATCTTAAATGGATGGGCTTTTAAAGACTGGACAGAGCATCAAATTCTGTACATTTCCTGGGAAATTTTTATTACAGATGATAGGAGAGGCAGAGTTAGAAACAAAGCTAAGCAAACAAAGAGAAAAGTTAGGAGTCTTGAATAGAAGGGTTGAAAAGTTACTTAGCTTTTGCTGTGTTCTTGGTATTATGTAGTTGACAATTGAAGACACTTTTAGTAGAACCTAATCTTCAACTCCTGCACCTTAGACTGACAAATTCTGTATGTAGGGAGACTACTATTTGCAGTTATTGCCCTGTCCTATTGCCCTTCATGGGCATATCAGCAGGAAAAGAACTGCCTGTGCTTCTAACGGCAAGAAAAATGAACACTGGTAAACTCGCAAGCTGTTGGATATATCCTCCGGGGTTTTTGTTTGTTTGTTTGTTTGTTTGTTTGTTTGTTTGTTTGTTTGTTTTTGGTTTCAATATATCAAATTTTGTTTTTGTTTTCCAATGGGAATGTGTTAATACTCAGTTGAAACTTAGGAACCTGATATTTAAATATTGGTCCTAACATTTGATTGGCTATGTAATCTTAGGCAAGCAGTTTCACCTTTCTGAGCATTGGACTAGAAGAACCACTCCATGATCTCTGCAATCATTATTCCATCAGTTCAAACCAGAGTTAAAAAGGGAGGTGTGCTGGTTAGTTTCTTATCAACTTGACACAAGCTAGGGTTATCTGATGAGAGGCACCTAAATGAGAAAATGCCTCCCTCAGATTGGCCTCGGGGCATGTCTGTGGAGCTGCCATTGCTGCTCCTGCTTTTTGATTAATAATTGATGTAGGAGGACCCAGCCCACTGTTGGTGGTGCCTCCTCTGGGCTGTTAATCCAGGGCTGACTTTAAAAGCAAGCTGAGTAAGCCATGGGGGTGTAAGCCATTAAGCAGCACTGCTCCATGGCCTCTGCTTCAATTCTTGCCTCCAGGTTTCTGCCTTGCATTTCTCCCTTGGCTTCCCTTCATGGTGAACAGCTGTAAGGTAAAATAGTCCCTTTCTTCTTCAAGTTGTTTTGACCATGACATTTATCATAGCAATAGAAAGCAAACTAGGACAGAAGGGAATTTCTTGAACAATATTACCTAAGACCAAATCATTCCCAGTATTCTTAGGTATACTGAGAGACAGCATAGAGGAATAACTATGGATGTGGCTACAAAATAATACTACCTGGATTTATATCTTTCCTCAAACAATATGTTACATGTGTCTCTTTTTCCTCATTTATCTAATGAGAATGATGAAAGTCCCTAATCCACAGGATTATTTTTAGGATGAACTAAACTAGTTTATATACAACTAAAAAAGGTACTGCTATGTATTCCTAATACGAACAGGAAGAATTAATTCATTGTGTCTTTTTTTAGTAGGAGACCAGTGAAAGGGCACAGTTGGGCAGTGAACCTTTAAGTGAAAAGAAACTTCTTCCTAGCAGAACTGAAACTATCCACCTCCCCAGTTCTGTTCTGGATTAGGAATTCCATACTCTTGAAACAGAATAGCCTGGGTTACTTATTATGACACAGCTCACTTTCTCCAGCCCTAGAGTTTCTGTTTTAGTAGGAGAGGGGTAAGGTTGAGAATTTGCACTGCCAACCAGTTTCTAGATTGATATTGGTGTCATTGGCCTAAGGATCATTCTTTGAGAACCACTGCATTGGATAAGTTCTCTCATTTTTCATGATCAAAGAACTATCAGGACCTACTTAAATTGGGTGTCTGAGAGCACAATCTCTTATCCCTTAAACTCAACAGAACAGCTTGCTAGCTATCGTGTCTATGACTACCAAGGTACCTGACCACACTTTGAGAAACACTTATCTAGTAAATGGTGCTATTTGTCCACTTGCTTGCAGTGTTCCAGCCACAATGGCATTTTCCCTCTGTACTTAAAACAAGCTCAAGAGTCTGACTGAAGATCCTTGTAAGTTTAATGATTTGTACTTGGGAATTTGTCCTCCCAGATATTCATATGGCTGACTTCTCTCTTAAATTCTCACCTCTTCTTTATAAATGTGAGTATGTATGTATGTATGTGTGTGTAAAAACAAGAATAGATATTATATCTTATCACTGTATAATTTCATTATAGATCGAGTATATTTGAGATAAGAGACTTAAGTTATAAATCATACTTTTTGTATTAAGAACCCACCCTTCCCTTAGCCACTCTCCAACTTGCCCCCTTGTTTTAGTTTCCTCATGTCAGTTATCCAGTCTGTAAATATGTCATTTAACCCATTGTTATATTATCTTATTTTTCTTCTTTTCTGTGTGTTTAAGAGTGCTTTCGATTGCTATAATAAACATCATGGCCAAAAGTAACCTGGGAAGGAAACGGTTTATTTCATTTTATAGCTTACAATCCAGTATGCAGGGAAGTCGAGGCAGGAAGTCAAAGCAAGAATTGGAAGCTATGGAGGAATACTACTTACTGGCTTGCCCCCCAACACTTCTTCAGCTTGTTTTTTAATACAACTTAGGACCACCTGTTCAGGGTGAGCACCCCCACACTACACACACACACACACACACACACACACACACACACACACACACACACGAGAGGGGGGGGATTGAGTCAGGCCCAGATTCCCCTTACTTTCAGCAAGTCCTTGCTCAATGGTCCATGCAGTTACAAACTTATTTCGATTGGCACCATTGGCTTAAAGCTGTGTTGGAGCCTGCAGTCTTTCTTAGCTGGAAATCAGCCTATGAGGATCAGGCAGAATCCTAGGTCTGGACGAACATCTTAATGTCCAGGTGACCTATGATATGCACAGGGCGTGGGGAATATGTCCATCCTGTGCACCAAGCACAGATTGGCTTGAATGCCTATTTTCAACAGGTCTTGCACCTGACCCTCAAGGCCCTCGGAGCCTGTACTCCCCGGGACCCCTCGGTATACTTTTGCAATCTTATCCAACAGCCCAGGAAGCTCTTCACTGACTTCCTGGCCCATGTCAATGAGGCAGTAGAGTGCAGAACGCATGTGGCCCCATTAGAGATACGCTGATTAAACAACTGACTTGGGAGGGGCTCAATGCCCAAACCCATAATGCAGTTGCAGCTGTACAGAATGAGGACATACACCAGAGATCTTGACCCCAGCACCAGTCCCATTGCCACTCTTACTGCCTCCCCGGATGCTCTCCTCATTGACAGGCAGCATGCTAATGACACCCCCAAGGGTCCCCAGGTAGATAGAACTTGCTGGGGACATGGCAAACCAAGCCATTTGTGGTATGACTGCCCCCAGACAAAACCAAGGACCCTTTCTAGGGAGAAGGCCATCAATGTTATCAAGGCCCTTAAGTCAGCCATGGTAGTTATGGGGGGTACCTTGGGTACTTAAGACTGACAATGGCCCTGCTTATGCCTCTCAACAATTTAATGACTTTCTGGGGTCCTGGAAGATTTCCCATAGCACTGGCATACCCTACATCCCACAGGGACAAACCATTGTTAAGAGGACCAACAGAGATCTTAAGGAGCTGTTGATGAGGACTATCTTGCCAGAGGCTAGGAGAGAGCCTCATTTGGCCTTAACAGAGGTCCTTTTCCATATGTACTTTCTCAGTTTTGATGACAAAAGGCTCAGCCCGGCCTACAAGCACTGGGCATCTCTGCCAAGGAACATGCCTCTGCCCCTGGTGAGATGAAGAGATCCTATCTCCCTGCAATGGCAGCCACCAGCACCCCCTCTCTGCCCACCCCCAAGCTAACCCATGGGAGAGGTATGCTTGTGTTTTTCCTCAGAGTGCCACTATGCCAGTATGGGTCCTAGCAAGAGATGTGTGCTTGGCTACAGATCAGCTTGCTTCCACCCAGGAGGAAATAACCTAGGATGGGTAATGTATATACTCCCCTTTCTTGCTCACATTGCCCTTCTAAAGACTGAAGACTTGTGGAGCCTTGCTTTTCCTCATTTTGTATGATGCCTTTTGAGATGAGGAACATTAATTCAGCGGGCTGGGAGCTAGCTAAATATATTAAGGGCCCATGGTCAGCTAAGTTTCTAGATGATCCATTACAGCTAACACATTAAATTTTCCAATTAAATCAGACAAGAGCACAGGTTATGGCCTTTGACTCTATTTTTTGAAAAAGTTTGGCATGATATAAAGAGGCTGTTTGATCCCTTCTGGATTTCACTTATGTTTTGATTGGCAGGGCGGTGCTTTTGATCTTTCTTCTTTTTAAGTGTCTCCTACAGCACATCCAATAACAACAGGCAGCCACTAAGGCGGCTCTATAGGTGTTAATGGCTCTTAGACATCCAACTCAGCCCTCCACAGGTGGTTATGCATGTTTGGCTTTCTGAAATTCAAAAGGCTATTGCCTGACACTCCCCACCCAGAGTGACTCCCCAGGGATGGATGCTCTTCTAGGGCTGGTAGTCAAAGCCAGTAAGAGCTTGTTTAGCAGGCCAACCTAAGACACATACAGTCCAATTGCTGAGCCCCCCCGGAGGTGGGGGCAACAAGGCCAGAGCAAAGAACTCTAACTCCTGCTGAGTGCCCATGTAATAAAATAAAAGGGTGGATATGTTGTAGGACAAGCCCATGGGGTCAAGAAAATTGGCTCAGACCAGTAGCCAAGGCATGCACATAATGTACTCTTTAAAAGCCAACTTGGAGTGTCTCTGAGGAAGTTCCTGGTCATGCCCAGACAATGAGGGACGACCACACAGACTAGGTGCTGGGAGGATGGTATATAAGGCCTTCCCTGTTATTGAATAAAGGAGTTTGTTATTTGCCTTCAATAGACTCCTGGTGTCTGTGTCATTGATGCTGTGTCTTCTCACCCCCTCTCCCAGGGAGCTGTTAGAATCCAAGCAACAAGAGATCAATAATTAACCAAGAAAATGCACCACCAACTTGTCTACAGGCCAATATGATGAAGGTATTTTATCAATTTAGGTTCCTTCCTCCCAACTTTGTATTAAGTTGACAAAAAAAAAAAAAAAAACTTAACAATTGTACCTTGTGAGCCTGGGAATTTTTGTTAACAATTGTATCCCAAATGCCCAAAAAAGTACAAGGAATATAGGAAGCACCCAATAAGTATTTATTAAATAAATGAATGAACTAGAAAGTCAGAGCCAATGCAGTACACTATTCCATTCATAATAAAAGTCTAAATCACTATGCCTACCAAATTAGTAGGAATCCAGATTTCCCTCCAGATACAATATTTAATTAACTTCTTTAATCCTAGTTATGCAAAGTCTCTGAAAGGAGACTCAAGAAATGAATGTTCCACAAGGGCAGTGTTATTCTGTACTATTTATATAAACATGAGTAAACTGAGTTCTCCAAATGACCTAAAAAAAAAAGTATGGAGGATTTTGCTGGTTGCACCACGGCTTGTTAAACTGAGAACAGGATGTTAACAATGAGTAGAGGAAGTTCTAGCCACTAGAAAAAAATAACAAAACTAATTCACTCTGTGGAATGTTCCTCAACAGTAATGCTGCTGACAGATTTTGTTAATCACTATTCAGATTACAGCACATCCACGGAAGGGAAGGGTTAGTCCTTCTATCTGAGCAATGGGCTTCAGGGGCAAACACACAACAAACAAACCCACCACACACTCAACTACCTCAAAGATACACAATGTACATGGGAACAAAATAAAGTTTGGCAGAGCTCCCATATCTAAAAGGCTTTGCATTTGTTTAACTTCTGTTTCACAAACATTGATGCCTCCCTGTAAGCAAAGCACTGTGAGAAAATCATGATGGTAGTACACAGCATTGATTTGTTTCTTTTGTTTATAAGGCACAAATCCTTCTGTGGCAGTTTCAATAGTTCACAAGGTCTTTCAGAATATATGCAGATATGGACCTTCATTGAAGAAAAAATGGATGGTTATAAGGTACTTTTCACTTTTCATGTTTCTAGAATAAAGTTGTAGCTCTTTAACTCAAAAAATTACTTATTGACCTAATGTGGTTGAATTCCCACATACCTCATTTGCACCTCTTCAATTAAAACATGGGAGAGGAGATAAGGAGCTGTTTTAAAAATCTCCAATAATTTGAAACAGCTTTAAGAGGGACATGAACAGAGCAATGAGGAAGGAAGGCAGCCAAATAAGCTGTGTGACATTTGAGGCCAATGAGTGACAGTCGTTGATGTCAAACCACCCACACAATCAAATCATTTGGCTCTTCACTTTTTCTTTCCACAGAGAGGAGCTTCTAATGAACCCACAAACAACAAATTTCAAAGTTTTCTTTTTACAGGGGAATATGTTTTTTTCTATAAATAATGCCCCCCAAATTAATCTTTTGTCATTTGGTTTATTTCTCAAGTGGCTTTTAGACCTTGCTGGCTTACTGCTGGCTTACAGCTTTGTATGACAATAGTGCAGAAAACCAGGCTTCACGACAGTGACATCCTGGATGCTTTCCAGAAAAAGAGCTTGCAAAAATCACACCTGTGACACTAACAGACATCAATTTCCCTCTGGTGGTTGCCTGCCAACTTAACTCACCAAACAAACAGGAAGGGAACTCTCAAGCCTTTCTTTGTGCTCACAGGACATTTGCTTTTAAATGGTGAGTCAAGAAATGCTAAATAATACCTTTTATCAGTAGGAGATAGCTAAACCCTCAGACAACTGTAAAGATTATTCTGAGCATTGTTGGCACCTGGGGCTTGAGTTCTGGGAGTTATGCAAATGCTGCTGGAAGCTAAACAGATTCTTATCTCAGGTCTGTCAGCATGGTTGCATTGATGTATCTAAGGCTTTGTCTCACACAGAGTCACACATTCCACAGGCTAAATTGATGGCGAGGTCATTCCTTCAAATATCTGAGGGGACAATTGTCCTGCTGTGCTATGCCAACTTGAAATACTAATTCAGAGACCAAACTCTCCATCCCAAACTATTGGTTTCTATTAATGAACTTAATGCTATTTCATGCATAATAAGAGGCCAGATTCCCTTAGTGTATGGAAAGGTTGCTAGGATGTGCATTTCCTAACAGTGGGGACATTTGCAAATGATTAAGAGAGAAAAGCTCTGTGATCCCGGGGTAGACATGAAGGTTCATTGTCATTGTACAACAAGGGATTACTGGCAAATGGTGTGTATAAGAACAGCTTCTCTACAGCTATGGGATTATAAACGAAGCCCATGAACTTCATGAGTTACAAAGGAAAATAACATGAGTAA
>CABHPH010127333.1:0-22556 GCA_902168325.1 Peromyscus nudipes
ATGATTCATGTGGGAGGGTTCCCCTTATTTTGGGTGGTGTCACCCTTTGGTAGGTGGGCCTAGGTTGTATAATAAAGCAAGCTGATTAAGATACGGAAAACAAGGTGGTAAGCAGCATTCCTCCACGGCCTGTGCTTAATCTCTGCCCTCAGATTCTTGCTTGAGTTCCTGCCCTGACTTCCCTCAAGGATAGACTATGATGTGGAAGTGTATGCCAAACAAACCTTCCCTTAACCCAAGTTCTTTTAATAATGGTGTTCATCACAGCAATATAAGGCAAGCCAGACAGTTAATGGTATTCTTAGTAGCTGTGGTGCAGTAATAACAGTTTTCACCTTGACCTTTTACTTACCTGTCCTGCTACTTGGCTGTACCTGCATTTGCTTCATCACTCTCTGTATGTTTTATCAGTACTTATTGCAGTGGCTTCTCTCTTTGTTTTTCCTTTTTGTATCTTAAAACTATGAGATGCTCTTCAAAAGCATGTGTTGAAGTGGTTTTTGCATGTCTTTGCCTGAACTATTAGTGGTTATATACTCCAGATCTAAACGACTTGTGTGAGAACATTCCTCATTAGGGAAGCTGTGGTGTTTTCTTCCCAGAATAAACTTGGGCCAGGTATGCTATTAACATTGAACTCTCTTAAGTCAGAGAGACCAGTTGTCTATTCGTAATTCCACCCAGAGACAGTTGGAATTACTCTAGACCATGACTACAGAATCTGTTCAAAAATAAGCATATACGCATTTTCTTGGTATTTTTCTGTGGTCATCAGAGCTAAATTACATGCTCACAGCCTGAGTTCAGCCATTTCAGACTAGTTTTACAATCCCACATGGCTTAAGCCTCATCACAGGGATTCCTTTGTCATGTCCCCGAGGAATGTGGCTTTCCTTTTATATTAAATGTCTATAGTTAGTGCTATGCTAGGATTGACAGTCCCTGTTTGAGTCTCAGAGAATTACTGGGGCTTTTATTCCATGGCAAAGTGTTGGGGACGAGTGAATGGGCTTGAGTAGTTTGCATTAAGTTGTAATTCTTGGCACTGAGGGTGGTTATTGACAAATGAAACCAGAGAAGACGACAGCCAGGTGAATCAAAGACAGAAAGGTACAGTGGTTAGAATTGTTCACGGAACAATAAATACAACAGAATAACAGTATAGGGGGCTCAATGTAAAAATGAACTCAGCTATGGGTCTGAGTTAGAGATTCTATTTCAGAGAAATAGGAAATCTAGGCTTCTGAGGTGAAGGACAGGTTGGCTGGGAAGGGAGATGGGAAGGTAACCTTTAAAACTGCATCAGTGAGCTAATCAATGAAGAATTATTTGTTTGACTATAATGGGAAAGCAGCCTTAAGTCAATACCTGGCTATTTTTCACTTTGATAACGACTCAAAGTATATACATCTTGCCGGCCCTTGCAACAGAGACTAGCACAAGCCATGGGAACTGGCACAGGGTGTCAGTAGGCCATTTTTTCTACAGCACGTAGAATATGCGTCAGGAGTTCTGAACCACACACTTCATAAACCTGGCTTCTCCAACTTAACAATTTAAACAATTGGACTCAGAACAACTGTGGTTGAATTTTAATTGCTCAAGAGGCAGAACTAGAAAAAGATCTTTTCCAATAAAATTGGGTATATAGCATTTTATCCAGTTATTCTTTCAACAAACATCTATTAGGAGCTGCAGTAAATTCTCCACTTTGCTGTGACTGAGATGTGGGGCCATGAGCAAAGCCTGCTATGCCTTAGTTCAAGGGTTCCATGACCTCCAGAAAAATACCACTGGCTGGGGACCAAGTGTTTACTCCCCAAGTTTGTTCGGTGCCTTGAAGACCAATACTTCCACCATTTCCAGATGCCCCTGGTCACAGCTCTCTGTAATTCATGCTGTAATGTCCTCAAGCTGTCCTGAGATATGATACTTAGGAGTGCCAGAAAGGGAGGTCCTACCATTCATCAAATCACTCTGTCCCAAATGACCATCTCTTTAAGGAAGGTACCCATATTTCTGCTATTCATCTCTTCCCTTGAATTCCTGACATTAAGATTAACTGTTTCCCCCGAGGAACTATTTATATCTACCAGACAGCAGTCAATCACATAAACAAAAAGGTGTGACTCTATAACCCAATATAAAACATAATGGTTTACTTGATGTCCTGCCATCACTCCAAACTTTTGAATTCATTCTACCTCCAATTCTATACGTTTAAATCTCTTTAAAGAAATCTGTTGGATCCCTTATGAGATGTGGCTTAAACTTCAAGTCTCCTTGAAAGAAACCATTGCTGTGGTTTCCATTTTGCTTACGTCTAGAAGTCAGAATCTATTGGCTTGAGAAAGGATGGTTTTGAGTTGTTTAATGTGAGAGGTCACTCCAGACAGATGTGTATTGGACTTTCCAGTGTTTGGTCATGCAGTCAGAACCATTTCTTGCTGGGGAATCTATTGTTCTCTAGCTGTGTAATATGTGACAGCTTCAAACACATATTGTGTGGTGTTAGGTTTTTGCTTCCCTTTTAAGTACTAGGGCTGGTCTGAGATAAGAAATACTGCCCCAAGATATTGTAGACACGCTAATGATTACTGATGGGAAAGAGACCCATTTCATCTCATGCTGACACTACTTGGTTGGTAGTCAAAGTTACATTTCTCATCACCATGGGAAGGTGCCCACCAGACACAGCTTGAAAGAAGACAGGTTTATTTCAGCTTACAGTTCAGAGGTACAGTCCATCATGGTCAGGAAGTCATGGCAACAGGAATTGGCTCAATTTGTGGCAGCATATGTTTGAGGTATCTGGTCACATTACTAAAGCTATGAACCTCAAAGCCCGCTCCTAGTGACTCATGTCCACCTGCTATTCTCTATTGCCCAAAGATTCCATAACCTCACATGGAAGTGCCACCAGCTGTGGACCAAGTGTTCAAACAGAAGCCTGCGGGCAGGTAATCTTTCAGATTCAAACAGAACACCTGGATGGCAGTGGTAAGGAAGATGCTGAAGCTGTATCCAGACCCAACGGGGAAAGTGGAGAGGTACCCAATAGGAAAGGTGGTAATATTTCTTTTCTGTGGCATGGAGAAGTGGCACAATGTTAATTATTCCCCAGTGGAAAAATATTTTATATTTTATATTTTAATATTTTAGAATATTTTATATTCTAAAGCTATCAAAACATGATTTGCTCTCTATCGTGTCTATAAAATTGTGAGCTAAGGTTAAATTTCTGTTGTAAGAGAGGAAGCTATTTTTCTGTTAAGAGGCTTTTCTGAATTATGTAAGTGCAAAAAAACAGTAATAAAATTTTATTGGTGCCATGTGATATTTCTGCACCCTTAAATTCCAATCACTCAAATAGCTTAAGTGAATTACTTTAGCAAATAATCCAACCATAACATTCTAATTATTGTTAGTGCTTTACAAAGAAGCCCTGCAAACATATGGCAGAGGATGACCAAGCATAGGAACTCTAAACTTACTTGGTGGTTGAACCACATGTTTATGAATAACATTCACTTTTTGATATATATATATGTATATATGTATACGTATACGTAGATGTATATGTATATATATGTGTGTGTGTGTGTGTACACTCCAGACAGATGTGTACTAGACTTTCAAGTGTTTGGTCATACAATATGTACTAGACAGTGTTTACCTCTCTCTCTCTCTCTCTCTCTCTCTCTCTCTCTCTCTCTCTCACACACACACACACACACCCACACACACTCACAGAGAATGAGAGTACAGTGGTATATGTAGGCGTTGAATGGGTGTGTGTGTGCACGTGTGTGCTGGTACACATGTATATATGTGTATAAAGGAAGGCCACTTTCACTTACACTTCACTTTCTCTTCAAAAGGTGATGGCATAATTTCCCTCTCTACTTATGTACCAGATTTTAACATTTTCTAGTTATTTCTTTTTGAGATTAAAATTTAATTAGGACTTGTCTATCTTCCTTTTCTTCCCTCTATTCCATCCCATGTACCCCTCCCTTCTCTTCTTTCAAATTTATGGTCTCTCTTTTTTCCACTAATTGTGATTGCATCCTCCTCGTTTTTTATACTAGGTCTCTCACTGAATCTGGAGTTCATAGATGTGCCTACGTTGTTGGTTGGCCAATGGGTGCCAGAATTAGACAGAGGCCACCATGGCCTTGTATGTGGGTGCTGGGAAGTTTCGGGTCCTGGCGATTGGTAGGCACTTTGCCAGCTGAGCCATCTCTCCAGACCTCTCTGCTCCTTCCTTTTTAAATGTATTAATTTGGGCTACAAAATTTATAGTTTTAGTGAAATATTAACAAAGTATGTTTAGTATTATAATCATCTGTATTCACAGTGAAAGAAAAAAGAAAAAAAATCTATCCTTTTTTTTTCTGGAGGGGATGGGGCAATCACAGCCACCAAACAGGTAAGGATTTTGTTTTTGCTGCAGATTTGCTGACAACGAGTAGGTAAAGACTTGATTTACACATGACAATGAAGAATGCATAAAGAGTGAAATCTCCATCCCGATGACGTTCCTTATGATGTATAATAGACATGTGATTCCAACAGGACAGACCCCAAAGCCAAAGTGTAATGGGAGAGCTAGTCAAGTTTTCTGGAGTAGGTCAGAGATTGTTACCTGCTTTAGTTGCTTTTAAGATGTTTGCATTGTGAGCACACCCTCTAAGAAATGTTTGTATCACAAATGTGTTTTATATCCCAATATAGAGCAGACAGGGCTACGTCTATAGATGCACAAAATGGAAGCAAATAATTGTGTAAAAGTGTTCATCCTTCTTTGGGCTGACTAGCTGTGACACTTTACACACGATCTGTCTTAAAAACAGCTGGTTAGGTGGCAGATGGGAACAGACGCAGAGACACGAAGCCAGACATTGCTCAGAGAGAGAAAGAGTCTAAATGGTAGGTGTCCATCAAATCCCTCATTTCAGAGGTCAGGGAATCCTGTGGAAGAGGAGAGAGAAATATTGTAAGAGCCAGAGGGGGTGGAGGGCACCAGGAGAACAAGGTCCTCTAAATCAACTAAGCTAGGCACATATGAGCTCATAGAGACTGAAGCAGCAAGCACAGGGCCTACATGGGTTTGCACCAAGTCCTCTGCATGTATACTATAGTTATTAGCTTCGTATTTTATGGAACTCCTGACTGTGAGAAAAAGTGGGCCTCTGACTCTTGTACCTGCTCTTGGGATTCTTTTCCTCCTGTTGGCTTGCAACACCCAACCTCAATATGATAGTTTTTGCTTCATCTTATTATATTTTGTTATGTTTGGTTGTTATCTCTTAGAAGCCTGTTCTTTTCTAATGAGAGACAGAAAGAGAGTGGATCTGGATGGGAGAGGAGGAGAGGAGGAACTGGGAGGAGTGGAGAGAGGGGAAATTATCATCAGAGTATATTGTATGAGAAAAGAATCTATTTTCAATAAAAGCGAATGAATTAAAAAATAAAAGCAGTTGGTTGTAATAGACTAAATAGATCTTAGCTACTTAGTGGGTTGCTATCAATACTCAATAATCAAACATTAAATGGCTTGAAAATTTTCATTAATCACTTGTTTTGAAATCATATAGGTAGCTTTTGATTATTGTAATTGTCAAATTTGAAACACAGTCAGCATGATTAAATCAGGTAATTGTGATTGAGAAATTTAAATTTGGGTTTCACCTTTGACCTGTGTCTTTTGTGTATTGCTGAGAGCTAGTTAGATATAGAGATCAAAGATTTAAGAGCCAGCCTGCTTGGGCCTGAATCCCAGCTCCGAGTTAGCTAGGTGCATGAACACGGGAAACCTCCTCAATGTCTTTGGCTTTCAATATTCTTATCCACAAAATGGAAACATTACCTTCTTTTTGACATAATATTAGCATTTATACAAGGCTCATAGAAAAACCTTATAATAAGTATTACTATTGGAAAAAATTCCATAAGACTGTTAAAACCAGTAAAATGTTTGCAAATACTGCCCACAAATTCATGTGGTCCAGCATGTGAGGAATTCTGGTTCCTCAATTCCAAGATGAAACAATGTCTCATTTCACTTGGGTCATTGGAAAAGTATCAGGAAGGCATGCTGCTCTTTACCTTACTGATTAAACGAGAAAAGGGAGTCTAGGCATCAAGTCTCGTGTTGCAGTATCCATACTATCCACTAGATGGCACTACTATTCTACAGAAGTTGGTCACCCACACTGGTTCTGGCCATGCTGTGTTTTTCTGGTTTTTTTGTTTGTTTTGTTTTTAATTTTGGAAGATTGACTCTGCCTTTGCTTTCTTTTTTTGTATTTATATTTTCTGTTTTGATCTCCATTTTCACTTTTATTTCTTTTTCTTCTGCTTAACCTGGGACGTTTATTATACAATAAGTAGACACATTTTGTTTGTTTGTTTGTTTTGCAAAGAACTTTTGCTTATCTTTAAAATCCAGTGAAAGCATGATAATATTTATTATATATTTATTCATCTAAGTAAATACAAATAATAAATAGAAGTAACTCAGTCGTTGAGGTCACCCATGGACCTAGGCAAGGGTGGACGGAGTGCTTGCCCAGTGTGTGCAAGGCTCTGAAGATAAGCTAAACAAAGTTTCAGGAGTTGTGATTTTGGAAGTGTTAGGTTGTTTCAAGATTGCTCACGGGCTGTATTTCACTAGTTTTCCCCAGTGATAACTTAGTTTTGTAAGGTTTTTAGGTATTTTAAAGATTGGAGTTGCGAATTTGCCCCAAGTAGCACAGGGGATCGTAGAACAGACCCGGAGTGGGGCCAGTTGGTTGGACATCTACCCTCTTCTGCTCTGCCTCACTGATGTCTTACTGCCTGCTCCCCTAAATCGAAAATGCATTTGAAGAAAAATGTTAATTAGGGGATCAATTAGAAATGTGGAAAAGATGATTCCTGACAACAGACCAAACCCCAGAACACCAGGGCTGGCTGGCATGCAATATTTCACACCAGTACTGCCATGTGCAGCCTTCCCCTTGTCAACTTCAGCATTCCCTCACCTGAGGATGGTCTTCCCCCTCTACTTATTAGTCCTGAATCAATAATAGCATCATCTAGCTCGTAGCTTGGACTTTCATTTGTGAATGGGAGTAAACCTTGGATAAATTGCATTAGCAATGTCTTTCACCCCTGTGACCCAACAAGAAGCAACTTAAACGAAGGAGGTTTATTTTGGGTCCCAGTGGATGGACACAGTTCACTGTGGTGGGGAAGACATATGGACACCCCAGCAACTGCAGAGTGTGGCAGCTTGTTTACATCCCACCAGGAAGTAGAAGGCAGGTAAGCTAGAAGTTCCACCCTGTGGTCCTACGTTACCCAGATCCCCCTATCCAAGGGTTTAAGAACCACTCAAGACAGTACCACCAAATGAGGGTCAAATGTGTAGATTATGGAGACGTTTCATATTCAAACACAGACCAACAGGAGAAATCCTCTTTGCTGGACAGATTGGCCCCGAGGACATGCACTCCTTGCAAAGCTTTACAAATGATATAGCTGCTGGCTGCTGGTTATTGGCTTTGTAAACTCAGTGCCATGTACAATTATTTTCTTCATTATATTAATTGGCCACAAGGGGCTTATGATGAAATTATTCTTGTGACTTGCTTCCCATGACTACCAAGTCACTTTCAAGCGGACAATATCATGGCTATCGAGTCTCCTAGGAAATGAAAAAGGTCTCCTTTCATGTATTGAAATACCTAACCTGGGTCCAAGTTCAATCTCATTTCCTAATCAGGATTTATCTCCCTCTTCACACTTGGGACCACCAAGAGGTCATGGCCATGTTGCTGTGGCCTTCTCACTGGACTTCTTGTCTTTCTTCTCTAGAATGTCACACCAGTAAGGCGGGTGTGGGGAAGAGAAAGAGAGGGTCTCACATGGCCGATGGGGTTTTAATCTGATCACAACTGTTTTCTGTTGTGCAGGTGGTCAAATGTCATAGGGAGAGGGAAGGCCCACAGGGTGCATTTGTGTTTACCAGAGGCTTCCCATGAGTTTTCAAACCAAGAATGTCTTCCGTGACTGTCCTTCAAGTTGCTTGTCCCATTTTGCCTTTGATCCAATACCTGCCTTGGGACTTTTTAGAAAGTTGATAATTTTAGAATAGTTTTAACTAATACGAAATCTACTCTTTAAGCTCAGAGAGTCTGTCTGTTGACTCTAAATGCTCATCTCACTTTTTATTATTTGGATAAACCTCAAATCCCTTCCCTGCTAGAAGCAGATGAGGTTCTGTTATAGCAAATGGTGTGAGGTATTTGTTTTCATAGATGACTCAGCTGATTAGAGCAGCACATTTTATAAAGGACTGTATCAAATACTGATCTGTATGGATTCATGTCTTGTTTGTCCTATTAGAAACAGAACATTGACATCAAGATGTGCTATTTTTTTAAAAAAATGTATTACATTTATTTACTGTGTGTGCATGAGTGCATGCCATGGTGTGTGCATGCATGAGTGTGTGTGTGTGTGTGTGTGTGTGTGTGTGTGTATGTAGAGGTTGGAAGATAACTTTCAGGAGTCAGTTCCTTTTCTTCCACCATGTGGGTCCTGGGGATCAAGACCATAGTATCAAGTTTGGCAGCAAGTGCGCTCACTGTTCAACCATCTCACTGACCCCAAGCTATGTTATCTTGTTAGCTCATGCAGAACCACCATAATCTTATTGTCTAGCTTGTGTCTCTGTTGCTGGGACAAAGCACTGGTAAAAGTCAGCTTGGGGAGAGAATGGGTTTATTAGGCTTCCATGGTACAGTCCGTCATCGAGGGAGGCCAAGGCAGGACCCCGGAGGCAGGCGCTGAGGCAGAGACTGCAGAGGAGCAGTGCCTACTGGCTTGCTTCCCATGGCTTGCTTAGCCTGCTTTCTTATACAGCCCAAGGACAGCATCACCCGCAGTGTTCTGGGCTCTCCTTCATCAATCAACAATCAAGGAAACATCCCATAGATGAACCCAAAGGCCAATCTGATGGAGACAATTCCTCAACTGAGGTTCTTTCTTCCCAGGTATGTCTAGACTTGAGTAATGTTGACAAAAGATAACCAGCACCCTTATTTTAATAAGATTTATTTATTAGGAGTATTTTTAGCTCTGGTTAAAGGAATTATTATTATTTTAAATACTATGCTAAAAGTCTGATAAGTGGGAAGGTGTTCTACAGTAGACAAGTCAGGCTTTATCTCCAATGCTGAGATCATAATGGGTCCTCTATTTTACTGCTTGCATGATGCTCCAGTCTAATTTCCTGGCTCAAGAGGTATTTAAGATTGGGTGTGGGCAAAATAAATAAATAAATAATGAAGCCGGTTAAGTAAAGAGCAATCCAATCATCAGGCTGTGTCTTAAAATCCAGCTTGACGATTTTTCTTCAGCTAAAACAACTGACTTTTAGACAGGTACTTTGAGAGAAGCCTGGCTCTGTATGAGTGAGACTTTTCCAGCCAGGCCTCTGGTAGCTGCCCTTCTCCTGGGTGCTAATAACTTGCTTTTGGCCATGCTCCTTCAGGAGTGTTAGGTGCTGTCCCAGAGGCGAGTTACAAGTACAGACCAGTACTAGCACATAGAGGCCCTCACAATTCCTGCGGCTACATTTGTGAAGTTATCCCTAGGCAATTCACATTTTTGTTTCTTTTCATGTGTGCATATCAACTGGCCTTATTCATCAAATCTTTGAGTTTGAATCACCAAATAGACATAGTCTTTCTTTGGTTGAATTTTGCCCTACAAGTTTAGGGAAAGGAGACACAGCAATTATAGATAAAACATGGAGGAATAAAACACATCCTATCACAGCAAACCGAAGGCTTCACTGGAATTATTCGGAACACAGGAAGTTGTGTCTTTCCAAATTCTCTGAAGCCAGGATGCACAGAGTGAGTGTGCCAGAAACTCCAGTGTAGTATCCATGTCTGCAACTCAAAGATAAGACTGGGAAACTACTCAATAGTCTGTTTGACGTCATTTAGTTCAGTTTAATTATTCATCTTCACAAATGTTTATTGAAACATGGTTTGTTGGGCTCTGGGCAAGGGAGAGGGACAGCTCTGTGACAGTGCTGCTTCTCACCACCACCCTGCCCTGATGCTGCATGCAAGTCTGGTCTGTGTAAGCCACATGACTCTGTGCCCTTGCTGACTGACTTGGGATTGGCTCAGCCCATGGAAAAAGCACCTCGATTCCCATCAGGCTTACTTCTGTCCACCCATCCATGTCCACACATCTGGACTGTCATTAAGTCTGTCTTGATTGATGGTTACTCCCTGTTCTATGCCTTGGTGACTTGGTAAATGTTCCCAGGTGTTCCTTGCTTTGGGAGGCTGCCTCATCCTGTGCCTTTCCTTCATCTGGGCTCATTCTTGAGAATTCTCCTCTTCTGAAACCCTGTGATTGTTCAGCTCATGAACTGTCTGATACTCTAAGATCCCAGCACACAATCTTAGGGCATCATCATCATCATCCTGTTGTATTAATTGTATTTAAATGCTTTTCAAGGGTCAAGTCATGTAAATATTTGTAACATCAGAGATATAATTTAACTTTCAGTGACAGCATCACCATCTGAGCACAGGTAGGTCAGATTAGCATTCAAAACAGTGTAGTGAGGACATGATGGATGATGTTACGTCACATGGACCTTGTATCCAGATTTTGGAGGTTTTGGAGAGAGGGTCTAGTTTAAGATCAGGAGAATGACTGGGGTCTTAATAAGGTGGAGATGTGATCATACTCTGGGGATATTCAGGGAAGAAAGATGTGGAGACCTGTGGTTAAGAAAGACTTAGGAAGTGTTGCGAATGTGGCTCAGTGGTAGCAGCAGACTTGTACTAATCTCCAACAATCCCTCTCCCCTCCCCCAACACAAATAAATAATTAAAGGAAAAGTGAATGAGCATTAAGCATCACTAAGATGGGAGAGTCAGAGAAAAAGGCAGATAATGGTTGGTGGCAAGACTTAGGGTGTTGGGTGTTGAGAGAAGCACCATGAGCTCCCTGGTCTCTTTTCTCTTTAACTCCCTCAGCTGCCCTGTTAGGCCAGCTCCCCAGATCTCTCTTCAGAGGCCCAAAGAAATCCTTGAACTGGTACAGGGATTTGAGGTGTTTGAGGCACAGCTGGGTATTGCGCACCAGAAGACCTGGAAAGGGAACTGGAGGGTCTCACAAATTGTCCACAGGCCACCATTGTCCTCTAGGTTCCACGTTTTTAGACTCCAGCGTTATGTAACTGAATGGTTGTATTGCAAAAACGTTTTGGCAACAGTGAAAGATTTCTGAATATGCAATAACCAAAAATTAATTTAGATTTAAATGTGAAAAGAGTCTTCATGCCTGTGTTGAAACACATAACTTCGCAACAGGCTTGCCTCTGAACACATAACGTGCACACTTCGCACTGTGCATGCCGTCAGGCCACAGGATGCTGATGAATGCTGTCTGAAACAGGTCAGCTTAGAGTTGTGACTACTATGTGCTATATATTACAGGGGTGTTGGTGTGCAAGCAACATTTGCTGCCTCTATAGTAGTGTGACGATTTAATTACATAAAGGCTTTTCATATTTTCTTGCTGTCCTTAGTCACCATGCACCAAATCAGCACATCTCTGTTTGGATTGTGTTACAATGTTTGAGTTTTACAGAATTGCTAGGCATCTTAATGGCTTGGGAGTAAGATGGAATTTCCAGCCTTTCCTGAACTGTCCCTGCACACACTTTTGCCATGTTGTTCTACATTTTCAGGTAAAGTAGTATTCTCAGAATTAATGTTAAATTATCGATCGACTATGAAAAATGTTGAAAATGCTCCGCAATATCAAATATGTGGCAAAATAGAATTCTTGATGCAGAGTGTCTGTCCTATTCATATGCAACTTTATTTTGTCTTCAAGAAATTATAAAATTACACTTCTATAGAGTTGTTTCGAAATACATTTGCTTATGATTTATTATAACTAAGATGTGGGTACCTATTTTCTACACCCAGACCAAAAAAATATTTTTCCTAAATATTTCTCAGCGTTGAAGGGGATACGAAGCCCTGCCCTGCCCTGTGGCCTGCTGCTCATTTTCCTGTCCACTTGTTGGTCACCAAGGAATAGAAACTTGATCTGAAGCAGGAGGAGCACAGAGCACAGCCCTTCAGGGCACAGGCTGCTTCTTTAACAGGGGAAAGCTGAGCGCATGAGGAGAAATTATGATTTGGAAGAAAATGACTGAGGTGTCAAATAACTCAAACTATCCAGAAAGTATGAAATACGCCTAGGGCGGTGATATGGGAAGGGGAGCTAGATTTGTTGGTGTGAGGAGAGAAGAAAGCTGTCACGTCTGTATCACACTGACTTTAAACTTCTCAGTCAATACCCACTCACACAAACACATTAATGCATAAACTTACATGTGAGTGAATGAAAATGTTCATGTATATATACATATGCCTGTGAAAGCACACGTACATAATTCCTTGGTTTATATCTTTTTTTTTTTACAACCTATGTGAACAGTCTGCATGGACAGACAGATGCACTTTCCTGTACACAGTCCTCATAAAACTTGGGAAACTATAGATAAGTACGATACAGTTAGAAATGATCCTGCTGAACCAGAAAGTTCTTAGCACACTACTGTGGAATGCAATGGATTTCAAGACTATTTCCTCTGAGCTAAGGTGTAGGGAGGACTCAGGAATTTAGGAAATATCATTCTATGTAAGCTCTTCTTTTTTCTTCTCCCCTTCCTTCCTTCCTTCCTTCCTTCCTTCCTTCCTTCCTTCCTTCCTTCCTTCCTTCCTTCCTTCCTCCCTCCCTCCCTCCCTCCCTTCTTCCTTCCTTCCTTCCTTTCTTTCTTTCCTTTCTTTCTTTTTGAGAAATCACACTGTCCCTTATTATCTGTCAGCATTTTGTGTCATGACAGTAATAATTATACTACTAATAAAAGTCTTGTCAATTCAGTGAGAGCAGAAGCTACACTTTCTTTGCTAAGGTTTCTTTTGATGCCAGTGAATCTTCTGCTTATTAGATACAGTCTGTGCATATACATGCACACATGGGATTTGGATGATCATGGAAATCGCTTTTTAAAAAAATGTTTACTCTTCTTGTTTTAGAAACATAATTATATGTTAAGATAATTCATCTTATATACTGCAGTTTGAAAACACTGTCTTGGAATTTCATTTGCTAATGTGTACCTAATTTTTATGTAGTTATATATGTTGATAATTTCCTTTAAGATTCTTGCTTTGTATTCCAATCTTAGAAAGATTTTCCTGACCCTGAGAGCAGAGCAATTTTATCCATAATTTGTTCTGTTTGGTTTAGTGTTTTATGTTTTAAAAGACTGAATTTAATCTGCACTGAGTTAGTTTTGATGATCCGTAACATTTGATGGAGAAATCTTTCTGGTTTAAATCCATTAAAGATTTGTTTGTCTCTACGGCAGACAGTCAATATGGTGTGGAGTGAATGTCCCAGACTCTGCCATCAGAACTACCGGCTTTGTTAATTTACTTTTATGATTATTTGCTCGGGACCAGGATGGAGTACCTGACATTCTCATTATTGTTGAGAATACAAGGGATCCAATAACATCTTCATGGATTTTAAGAAACATTAAGTGAAATTAGACATCCATAATACTTAACTAATAAGTGTTAAATATTTAGTTTTAATTTTGTGTGTTCTCTTAACTTGAAAATATTTTGGAGTGGAAGCCAGAAAACCCGAGTCATTTTATACTTGTCTTTTTGTTAGGCATGCCGTTTCACCTCTTCCCTGTATTTAAGTTATGAGCAAGAGTTGCTGATATCATAGAGTTGGATGCTTGTTTGTGTGATATGATATCATGTTTCTCTCTCTCTGCATATATGTATGTACACAGCGAGGAGGGAGGCAGGATGGAGGAAGAGAGGCAGGGAGGTAAGAGAAAGGGGAGCTAAAAAGCTTTGCAAAGTAGTTTAAGGTACATAGATGCATTTATTAAAGTGCTCTTGATGGATTGGGAACATAGCCCATCTTCAGAGACCAGATTGTTAGTACATCTTCAAGTTAGTGTTATTAAACTGAGGAAAATTTGACCTTATTATGCAGCTGCTAGGTTTCATGTAACAGAAACAGGCTCTGGTTAACTTATGCAAAGAAGTCATTTATTGGAAGGAATGGAGTTGTTTGTGGACTATAAAGGGGGGTGAGGGACATGGGCTGCACAGATGTGTGTGTTGGAGGCTGTGAAAGCAGAGTGTGTGATTTCCTTATACTAGTGACTGATAAAATACCTTTGTCTAACTACTCTCCTACGCCAAGGAATGAACTCCAACTGAGTCTGATTTTTTTTTTTTATCATTTTGTTGCAGATCAAAATTTTGGAGAGAACATTTGTGGTCCCCGAATATGTCATGTGCTTGCCCTTTGGCTGAAGGTGAGCAGAGTGACTCAATTCGAGTTGAAAGACCATGTCTAGACATGGAAGAGGGGATTCTCCACGAGGAAACCGGGATGACATTTACATAAGAGGGACATGACATTGTGTGGTAACTAGGACAAGTCCAATCTGGTGCAGGGTCAGATCTGTTTCGCATTGTGGGGACCAGAGAGGGGGGGAGTCATCAGGATGGGGAGTCCAAACAGCTGTTAGGACTTCTTCCTTCACAAATCTCAGCTTACAGAAGCGTAGCCCAGAACGTAACGATGATCATCCTTTTTGAGACGGATAAAAAGGGTAGAGGGATTGACAATGCTCATCTACAGGGCCTACTGAGGTTCAAGTTTGGGAAAGAGTTGGCGTCTTATACACTATATCCGAGACCACGGCAAAAGAAGTTCCAAATTCTCCAGAGACAAGAAAGAAAGGCAGACCAACAACCAATTGCTGTCTTGTTGTTAATGCCCAATTCTTCTCTGTCTCAGCAAAATGACGTCCCTTGAAGTCTGTTACTAAAGTGAAGGAAAAAATAGAAACATGAATTCATAAGGCTTTACCGTGTGTGTGTGTGTGTGTGTGTGTGTGTGTGTGTGTGTGTGTGTGCCTGTATTCTCAAGGGGAGCTGATCCATTAGTAACAGGCAGACATGCCAAAAGCAATAAAGGGGCAGACTCACTGGGCTGAGCAGGCAGTAGTTACAGGCTTTCCAGGAGAATCTTGCTCATTCATTAATTCTAGCCTTGGAAAGAGGCCAAGCTGTGTGGTTTCTCCACAGCAAGGGGCGAGATCCTGATGATTAAATGCTCTTTGTTGCCTTGCATTTCACTTTTCCTAGCAACTCACTTTGAAGAACGGAAAACCGAGTTTTCAATGCTTTGTTGTTTGCTGAGGCTAAAGCTAGCAGTAATTGAAGCCAGTCGAATGAGGAAGGGGATGGTGAAGGTAAATTTCAGAGCACAGAGGAAGCCCAGGGACAGAGAGGTGGCTCAGTGTGTTGCCCATTCTGCTCTTTATTGTGCATACGATTTTAGCTGCAACATGTTCTTGGAAAATCATATAATATTTGGAAAATATGTTCCTTTCACCATTCTCTCTGGATTGTTCATGCTTGATTTTGCGTACAAGATATGGGACCTGAGTGGTAAGAAGTGACTTTACAGGGGACAGTAAGATACTGCCACTATTATCTTTGACCATCTCACACTGTGTTCTCTCATGCCCAAATCCTTTGCTTTGTTTGGATGGCTGGCCTTTTAAATTATTTAACCACGCCAATATCCCTACTTTATCTTCATGGACACACTTGAGTTGTCTTGAGGAAATGTAATGCTCCTGTTAAGTGACATCTAAAACTTGACAGTGATCTAACCAGATTCAATGCCTGGAGTGGCAATTGCTACAGAGTAGCTGATGAATGAATGCTAATTTGAATGAATAGGAAAATCAGGTTAAAAATTTTCCATACATTTTAATTTGACTTCAATAGTATTGAGACAGAATAAATGGTTAAACTAGTTGAGGCTGAAGACCCTGTGTGAGGAAAGTCCTGTTCCTTAAACTATTCCTAGACAAAAGATCATGTCCTTGTCAGTGGAGAACTGCTGATCATTTAGGTTGAGTTGAACTGAGTTCCTCCACGAATGCCTCGTTACAGCCTCAGCTTCTTCAGGCTAATTCTGATGCATGCTTTAACTTGCTTCCTGGGTAGGAGAAGAGTAAGACTCTGAGGAAGTGGTTAGAATTTTCAGAAGGATACTTATGTTCTATACTTTGCTCTTCTTGAACATGTATAATATGTGGATAATACACAAAACAGTGTTACCATAGCTCTGGGACACCATGGCTAACACCTAGTAGCGCGTGCGCGCGCACACGCACACACACACACACACACACATCCTCTTTTTAGTTGATGAAAATATAATTACATCACTGTTTCCCCTTCCTACTCTAAACCTCTCTTATGTCCTTCCCCTTCTTATTCCGTCTCAAATTCATGGCTTCTTTTTAACTATTATTATTGCACAGAGATGCAAATGAATAATGCACGTAATAAGTGCAACCTGTTGAGTCCATTTAGTGTTGCTGGATGCATAAAGGTTTCAGTGCTGACCCTTGGGTATTGGGTAAAAAATTAGGAGGATCTTCATAAAGAGTTTGCTAAGATACAACTTTTATACTATCATTTTACTATTTTAGGTGCATAACTCAATGTTTTTAATTTATTTAAAGAATTATGTAGTCATTACCACAATGAAAGTTTAAACTAGTCCCATTATGTCTCAGATAAGTTTCTCATGCCCTTTCTCCTGCCATTGGCAATCACTAATCTGGTTCCTATGTATCTGGGTATTCCATATAGATGGCATTGTCTAGCATATGGTCTTTTCTGTCTGGCATCTTTAACTAGTATAAAGTTTTGGAGGTTCATCAGTTTTCGAACTGTATGAGTATCGTTTCTTTGTGTTGCTGTATAGTGAGCAGTAATGTTTATGCATTCATCAGTAGTTGGCCACTTGGGTGGTTTTTACATTTTGGATATGATGAATATGACTGCCTTAAACATTTATTTACAAATTCTTTTGGGACATATGTTTTTAGTTTTTGAGTATATATATGTAGAAGATTCCTAGATCCTATAATAATTTCACATTCAACTTTTTGAGGAACTGCCAAGTGCTCTCCATATTGACTGTATCATTTTAGACTTAGATTTACCATGAGTTTGTTTAAAGAAAGAAAACGAGAATCCAGTGCAAGGGTTAAAGGAGTCTGTGCTCACCCAAAACAGTGTACTTATAAGATGCTTAGCACAGTATGAGCCTTGGTCCTCAGCTATTCCTTAAGGACAGGGCTGTGTGACCCATTCAAAGAAAAGCAAGCCAAGAGGAAGAAAAGATCAAGACTTTCTGTAAGTGTATACTGAAAGCTTTAGGGAGATTTGAAATTCTTAGTTTGTGTTTACTTTATTTCAAAGATGAGCTTAGAACATCTACACAGTGAAGTCTTCTTTTCCCTCCTAGTTCTGGAGATTAAAATTAACACATTTAGTACCTATATACTATGAAAGCTACATATATCAAACTGGGGTGTTCTGTGATACCCTTTGAGGCAGGATGAGACACTGGATGCCACAAAAACTTGATCCTTGGTTCCAAATACTGACGTGAATGCTGAAGATGTGAAGAAGAAAAAAAAAAAAACTTCTGTTTCATCTATAGAAAAGAAATCTTAAATCTTAAATCTCAGAAATACGTAGTGAAAGGGAATATCTAATTAGCTCACCAAGTTTGGTGTTATCACAGGACAATCGTTATGCCGAGTGATGACATTTGGTATGCTATACCCAGTCTTCACGGCAGCTCTCTGAAATGGCCTGTGACTGTCCCCATTTTACAAACTATGAATGCTGCCCCTCAGAAATCTCAGGGATCATCTCTGGCCATATAGCTGTGGAAAGTGACATAGCTGGGACCTAAATATTACTCTGGACTGGGATCATCTGTACAATGCCATGGGCTTCTTCAAAAGGCATCAACCACTAGGACATTTACTCTAAAACTATGCTGTAAAAAATGGTTTGTGGTTACTTTGAAAAAGAGAGGTTTTTGAATCTATGTCCAGTAAATACAATTTTAGTCTTCAACTTCAAAGTACTATATGAATAAAATTACCACTTAGCCTTGACAAAGTCTCAACACTTTGGTCAACTTTTTAAGAGTAAAGTTGTATTCCAAACACTGCAGATTCATGAAATCTTTGAACACAGAGTCAAAGCCTTTTGGTCTCAGTTGGGTCTTTCATTGTGGGGTTCCTGAATGAGACACAGGAAGGGCTGTCTGGGAAGTGATATGACCCAGTGTAGTATCATGCAAGCTAAAATAACAGTCCATGGGGTAGTTTGGGTCCTTTGGCTACATCCTGGAGAGATAGCTGAAATCATTAAAGATTTTTCTTTAAGGCTTTGATGGATGATCTTGTCAACTTGATGGGATTTAAATCACCTTGTAGACAATCCTGTGAGCGTGTCTGTAAGGGCCTTTCAAAAGAGGTTTGAGATCTATCCTGAAGTTGGGGGAATCCTTCCAAGTTCGGGTCCTCAACTCAGTAAAAAGGAAGTGAGTAGAACCAGTGTATTAGTCAGGGTTCCCTGGAGTAACAGAGTTTATAGAATGAATCTCTTTATGTAGAGAAAGGGGATTTATTAGAATGACTTACAGGCTGCAGTCCAGCTTATCCAACACTGGCTGACTGTGAACGGAAAGTCCAAGAATCTAGCAGTTGCTCAGTCTATGAGGCTGGATGTCTCAGCTGGTCTTCAGTATAATCTAGAATCCCAAAGAAGTAGGCTGTAATGCTAGTGAAGGAATGGACATGCTAATGAGGTGAGGGCAAGCAGGCAAAGAGCAAAGGGTTGCTTCTTCCATGTCCTTACATAGGCTTCCCGCAGAAAGTGTGGCCCAGATTAAAGGTGTGTGGTATGTCTTCCTATCTCAACATCCGATTAGAACTGCATCTTCCTACTTCAAGTTAAGTAAAAATCCCTCACAATGTGCTCTTCATTTTTGGATTTTAGTTAATTCCAGATGTAGTCACGTTGACAACCAAGAATAGCCACCACGGCCAGTATTTGTATCTTCCTGCTTTCTGACTGAGGGTAAAATACGACCCTCTACCTCAAGCTTGTTCTACCATGCAGTCCCTGCCATCAAGGGCTATATGAACTCAAACAAGTCTTTCCTTTCTTAAGTTGCTTATGAGAAGTATTTTGTCACAGTCAAGAAGAAAGACACTAATGCAAGGCTGGTCTCAGTGCTTGGGTCTAATGTTGTATCAGGGCCACACTAGTCCAGTGCGGAGGATGACATCAATGAATGGATGATATAGGCCTTGATGAACTGCATACTCAAGCATGTAACTTCCACATGAAGAGAGTTCCTGGCTGTTTTAGCTTTCTGGGTCATGCTTTCTTTGTCTACAACTTTCTGGATTTGTTTGGAGGGTGGAATGTTTATTTGGAGGGTTGAATATTTCTAAAGACACATAGTACTCATCAGCAGTACTAGAACCCTGGGCAGATCTGGTGTGTGATTAATAGTACTAGAGGCATGGGTTTTGGGGTCAGATGGGCCTGGGTTTGATGCAAGGGTGTGATGCTTATGCTTTTGTCTAGAGATGGCTGAAGATGTACAGCTACTTTTGTTCTCCATGGGTACAGGATTCTTTGGAGGACATTGTTTCTGGGTCAGGTCTACACAACCCATTTCCCTCTGTAGTTAAGTGTGGCCACATGGCTGAGATACAGTTATGGAAACGACAACAATGATGTACACCTCTCCCATCCTTGGACCAGTGAACATTCCACCCTGGATTTTCTTTCACCTATTTTTCCTCTTTATTTTGCCAGTACATTCTCCTTTACACAGGCAGAATTTCTGCATTCGTGTTCACTAACACATGATTGCATATGCAGGAGGTAAATTCCACTGTGCTTGTGCTATTTGCACACTTTGGTGTGTTTATTTGTTTATGTGCATTTAGATACATGGCCACTGGGAATTTAAGTAATTTTCCTTGGTAAAAAGGAAGGAAACCTGCTTATTTTGCAATGTTGTAAGAATTGAAATGATATTAAAATATTAAATTTTCAACATGATCAAGTTGCTGTTATTTTCATTGTCTGTCCAACTAAGAGCCTATAGTTAAAATGTCTCCTAAAGTATGAGATATTTGGCAGCCTGTTTATGTGGCTGCTGTATAAATCTCTTTCTCTCCATTATGTGTTGGTTCAGGATTGCTCTCTAATGATGGAAAATTATCTACCCTTATTATCAGTTTTTCCCCTGACACATTCACATTGAGGTCCTTTATGATTAGGATCAGACTCCAGCAGCACCCTGCCTGGATCATGTCTTCCTCAGAGTACTTATCCTGGTGTCCTGTGTATAGAAAGCAGTTAAAACCTTTCTTGCACTTTATTTTCTAATACTCTCTGTGTCCCTGAACTGTCTACTTCACACAGTTTCACACATGGACATCACACTAATGTTATGAGGAAATTAATATCATTTTCTTTGTTATAAAGAAAATAAGACAATGAGGCATTACCATGTAATTGATGTCCAAGCTGTCATAGCAAAGTTAGTGTAAGAATCCAGATAATATGACTTCATAAGTACAATATGGACTCTCAGAGTGAGTGAATAATAGTATACCTTGTGGCTTTGTGTGTGGTGCTAGGGATCAAACCAAAGACCCTATAAATGCTGGGCATGAAGTTTATCATCTAGCCACATCCCCTCCTCAATAGTAATATCATTTAGCTCATTAAGATTGCACTACACATATGCTAAACTCCTAACTTGGGTAAATACACTTGATATTCACTATGACTACACAAAAATTAAAAATGTTCTGAAGTGGAATTTGGTTCCAAAACACATAAAATATGCTGTGATCCTAGAAAAAATATCCATAAGAGGAAAAACATCTTCCTATGAGATCTGGATGATAGGATGAACAGATAAAACAGGTCATGTATCTTTGCTTTGTTTGTTTGTAACAAGGGCTTTTTATGTAGTCAGTGTGGTCTTGAAAACAGGACTCTCGATTTAGCTTCCTGAGTGCTTGATGTATAAACATACACACCCACATTTGGCTTAGGCTACACATGCTAAAAGCGTTTTCATCCTCATTTGTACCTTTGCTATTGATGAGAGCTGACTATATGTCAGACACTGAATTATAAGCTAGAGATATAAATACGAAGCTGTCTTCGCTTTCTAGCTTTTCTTCTAGTGAGAATGGGAGACACATAAACTTTGTGAACTTCCCATGTGTCAGAACTGAATTCTTTATGCCAGGAAGAGTTGGGCTTAACATGGCCAGTGTGCACAGTCGGAATTAACAAGTAGCAGGTAACAATTGTGCTCACACATAAAACAGGTGATTTATGACTATTTTTGATGTGGAGGGCAGTGGGCAAAATAAACGTGATTTACAAGTATTTGTTGGGTTCACTTATTTTAATATTTCCCAGATGCCCAGAAGACAATACACGAAATAAATATTCTTGGTTACACACCAAATAGTCTGGCTGACTTCCTATTTACTCCCCATATTCTGTAGTCTCTTATTGCCATGACTGCTAGTATTTGGTGTAAATTTATCCCCTCCCCTATTAAACATCAATAACAACAACCTTAACACACTCACACAACAATGTAACAGGCTTCTCCTACACACCTTCTTGGAAGCTTGTTTGTTATAAGGAAGTGAATTACAACTGTAAAATAAAAAAGTACAGACACTGAGCTCTGAAGCACCATTAATAAAAACTTAGCCTTTTAGAGTCTTTCAGAGCCCCCCAAACTTGTTTTAGGTCTGTTAATTTTTTTTCTCAATATAATGATCATGGGAAGTTTGCAAAGCAAGTGATGATATGTGTCTATTTGAGGTTAGGAAAGTGAGTCCCAGAGAATCAGTGCCCCTTTTCTTTAGATCAGATACAATTGCTGACTTGTACAGCCATGACCCTTTCTATGCCAATGTTCTAATACTATGCTGCAGATATTCAGAATGCAATTGTACTGGCTAGTCTTATGTCAGCTTAACACAGGCTAGAGTTATCTGAAAAAAGGGAACTTCAACTGAAACAAAAATGACTCCACAAGACCCAGCCGTAAGGCATTTTCTTAATTAGTGACTGATGGGGAGGGCACAGCCCATTATGGGTGGTGCCATCCTTGGGCTGGTGGTCCTGAGTTCTGTAAGAAAGCAGGCTGAGTATGACAGAGGGAACAAACTGGTAACCAGCACTCCTCCATGGCCTCTGCATCAGCTCCTGCCTCTTGGATCCAGCCCTGTTTGTGTTCCTGTCCTGAATTCTTTCAATGATGAACAGCAATGCTGAAGTGTAAGCCAAATAAACCCTTTCCTTCTCAACTTGCTTTTTTGGTCATGGTGTTTTATTGCAGCAATAGAAATCCTAACTAAGACACTGATCTAGGATAAGAAACCAGTATTTTGATAACTGTAATTTTTTTTGTCAACTAGTCTATCCAGCGTGATTGCTTCTTGTCTTTCAGGATGGGTCAGCAAATCAGAT